>CM039516.1:4135730-4187386 GCA_022432975.1 Begonia masoniana | reverse complement strand
AAGTAAAAGTTTTGCAAAAATGTATTGACGACTGGTATGAAGGAAGGGAAAAGGATAGAGATCGTGATGGGTGTGTTGTTATGTGTGTGTTGATGAATGGTGAAGAAAAGGGAAAGGGAGGGTGTGTGTGAGTTGTCTACGGGGCGAGAGAAAAAAAAAAGGGAGAAGAAAGAATCCAAGGGTTTGGCGTACGGGCGCGGGTCGAGGGGCGCCGGTCGCGTACCTCTCTGGTTTTCCAGAGAGGTTGGCGTTCGGGCGCAGGAAGGGCTGCGCACGAGCGCCCGTGGCAAAAAGAAGGGGGCGCTTCGAGCGCCCTTGCATGGCCGCTCGAGCGGCCACAAGTGGGGCGCACGAACGCCCCCAGTTGTGCGTTCGTGCGGCCCCCTTGTTCTCTGGTCCTACAGTTTTGCCCCTGCTTTCATGGCCGAACGTTTTCTTCTGTTATAATTATTTTAATTCAATTGTTTTAAGTTTAGTTAAGTTGTTTTCAAGTTCTAATTAAATGGTTTAACATTTATACTTCAACTGTTCTGATTTAAAGTTTTACTTCCGCTCGAACGCTAAGTTAAAGTTTATAGTATAAAATGAAAAAAAAAAAAAAAAAAATTAAACGGGAAATTAAGGGTAGGTTTTAGGGTCGTTACACTTAAGTCTGGGCTACAAGTGAGGAGCACCACTTGAGCTATGTAACGCCCGGGATTTTTGAGAGAAAAATAAAATGATAAGGTAACTATTTAATGAATAATTGTTTTAAGTAATTTAAAAGAAAAGTGAATAAGTTTGGTTAACCTAATTGGTTAATTAATTTAGATTCGGGCACTTCCGGTGAAATTAAGAACGAGATTTAACGAAATTTACGGAGGAACAAAACGGTATATTAATGTTTTAATAGTAATTAGTATTAGGTTTATTATTATTATTATTATTAATAATAATAGTTAAAACAACAGAATGGTTAAAAAACCATTCTGTTGTTCTGCTGCCGAGCCCGACGCCGAAGAACAGAGGCGACGATCGACGAGCGCGACTCCTCCGACGAACGCCGACGTCCGACCTCGACGTTTTCCGGCCAGACATCGTCGGCGACTCCAGGGCCGCCATTTCCGACCGTTTTCGCGCACAAACCCGACCGGTATGCTCGTTTTCCTCCTCTGTTTCGGTTCGGTTTTGGGTTGTGCGTGACGAGCTCGATTGAGCTCCGATCGCCGGCCGTTTTAGGTCACTTCCGGCGTGGGTTTGCCAACCCTGGGGCCGGCTATTGTTGCTCGACCGTGGAGTGCTCGAATTGAGCATAAAACAGTGAACGCCCGATTAGGGCAACTCGGGTTTTCTTAAATGGAAACTTCGATTTAGGTTAGTTTATGTTAATTGGATGTTAGGAGGATAGATTGGTGAAGAAATTGAAGGAATTTGATGAAAAATCGAAAAAGAGAAATTTTGGGAAAAAGGGGCAGTTCGGGTTTTTGATAAATTGACCTAGCTCCGGTCGTTAGTTTTGAAATTCCTTTTGGCAGATTAAAATAGGTTATTAGAGGAGTACGTGGCCGCTGGAATCGTTCGATTCCGATAACCGACGCGAAAGTTACTCGCGTTCGAAGTTTTAGGTCGGTTTTTACCGAACCCAAATATAGTGGCCGTTTGATTAGGTTTTAGTTAGATTAAGCTATAAATAGTAGTTTAAGATGTTTTTAAGAAAATAAGAGTTTAGTTATGCCCGAATGAGAAAATGGAAATTTTAGGAAAGAATTTCCTAAATTAGGAGATTAGTTTAAGTTTGAAATTAGTTTAATTAGAATTGATTTTAATGTACCTTATTTATGAAATGCTTTAGGTTGAGACGACTTTTGGACGGTGCTCGGCTTACTACGGACGCCAGGTAAGTGAGCGTTAGGCTTTCTGGCCACTAAGGCCCTACGTCGTACAATGTTGAAAATGTTGAATGTATGAAGAAAGTGGTCATACGGGTAGCTAAGGAACGACGGGTAGTTAAGTAGTGCCTTAGCGATTTAGGTAGTGCTCATGTGATAGGTTTTCCTTACGTGTATGTTAGTGCTCATGTGATAGGTTTTTCTTACGTGTATGTTAGTGCTCATGTGATAGGTTTTCCTTACGTGTATGTCTCCTCATGCATCATGTTTTCTTAAAGTGCATACGAACTGTTTATGAGCATGTTTTTACGATGATTGAATGAAAATGATTTAAAGATGATATGTGTTCTCACAGGAAAATGAATGATGAATGTTCTCACGGGAAAATGAATGATGTATGTTCTCACGGGAAAATGAAAGATGATATGTGTTCTCACGGGACTATGTTTTCACGGGACTATGTTTTCACGGGACTATGTTTTTCACGGAACAAGAAAAAGGTTTTTACGAAATGAAATGAAAATGTTTTACGAAAGTCATGCATATATGTAATGTCATGTTTAGCACGCTCCTTACTAAGCATTAGGCTTAATGTAGTTATTGTATGATGTAGGTGACAGGTGTGAAGGTGAGAGCTTCTCTTGATGACAAGAACAGGTGGTCGACGGATGGTGCTCGTGGCGACGGGGTGTGTTTTGGCTTGAAGATCCGATGGTCTGAGTGATGTATGTCGAATGGATGTGAGTTGGCCTTGTTGGTTAGTAGGTCTACGTGTCGGTTTGTTTATGAAAATGTTTATGTATATGGATTAGAGGTTTTGATAGAAAATTGTATGATAAGTCGAGTGTTGATGTACATGTATGAAAATGTTTAAGTATATGGATTAGATGCTTTGATAGAAAATGCATGAATAGTCGAGTTTTGATGTATATGTAGTGGTAGTAGATTGTTTAGAATGTAGAGTCTTAATTTTAGAAACATACTGGAACTGTTTGGTTTATTTTTTTACAGGTAAGGATACGCTCGATTTTTAGAGCGATCCACGCAGTTCGATTTCTCGAATTTGTCCGAAATTGTAGGTTAGATTAGTGTCATGTTTTGATGATCGAGGAATGAGTGATTTTAAGGGATTTCAACAATCCGAGACTTCAATTTAATGGTTTAGAAGTCGAAACGTTATGAGTGATATAAAAAGAAAAATTTACGTGGTTACGAGAGTTTAAAGTTAAGGTTACGTTAGGGTTAGTTTGTTTAAGGGTTGTGGGTTATGTTTAAAGTAAAAATGAAAAAGTTTATGAGAAAATACGAGGGCTTAGGTAACGATTATGTCACGGCAAGTCCGTGGCGGCCCTGATCGGGTCGAGGTCACCACAGAAAACCTCGTTTTGGGCCGTAATTTCGAGTCAGATAAATCGGTTTAGCCCATAGGTTGGTTCTCCCACGGTCCGATCGATTTTTGACCTCAGAAACGCAGTCCGCGGTTCTAGAGGTCTCAAAACCACTACTGATTCCGAAGAAGTATAAAACCGGACCGAACTAGCAGTCCGGTCTGGTTTTTCATTTCTGGGCCGATTCTGTCCACCCCTATCTATAAGACAAGTTATATTACATTTTATCTGAAAAATAAGATTTTACGTCAAATCATCAACTATCCTTATCCCTAAGATTTTGCATTTTACCCTATAAGAATATCTACTCTCAAAAGACCAAATGTGCATAATGATCGGTGTGGAAATTGATTTGGTTAAAATAAAAAACCGAACCAAAAATCTCGATTTGTTCGGTTTCAATTTTGGGAAAATCAATTATGGAGCTGAATCGAACTGAGATTTTTCGTTCGGTTCTCGGTTCATTCTTTCAAAATTGATCAAAATCAACCCAAATTTTTAATATTTATATAATTTTTAAAATTTTATCTAAAAATTACAAACTATAGAACTAAACCGGTCCAAACCAACTATAAACCAGACAAAATTGAATAAAAACCGAGTTTAAGCCGAAAAAAATCAAGAACCAAAACAAAACTGAACCAAACTAAAAATATCGATCTGGTTTGAGTTCGGTTCCAAAGACCGATCCGCTCGGTTTCAATATCAATTGAGGGTGTAAAACCAGACATATTCCACCCCTAGATACGACTTTACATTTTGATCTTATTTGAATTATAAAGACATGTAGAGATTTTATGGGCTAATCTTTTGAATTGATCAAATCAAACTTGGGTTTAGCTCCAATAACTCCAACAACACCAAATTTATTAGCTTAATTGAGGGAAGAGTGGTCTCACCACACAAACCTACTCATCACCCTTAGATTCAAACCACCGGAGTTAACAGTGGCTTGTTGGAAAAATGAGCTTCCAAATTCCCAACAACCAAGTCAGCCATAGCATTTCTCGTTTCCACCGTTCCACTCCCCACATGAGGCAGCAATACGACATTTTCGAGCCCGAACAAAGCCTCTGGCACTTCAGGCTCTTGCTCAAACACATCAAGTCCGGCCCCACCCAACCGCCCTTCGACCAATGCAGCCACCAGCTCAGACTCATCGACGTGTGGGCCACGACCGATGTTGATCAGGACGCCCTTCGGACCCAATGCATCCATGACTTCGCGATTGATAATGTGTCGTGTTTCTTCTGTCAGCGGGCAGGCCACGACTAGAATGTCGTTGTTGGAGGCCAACTCCAGAACGGTTGGACAGTATTTGTATTTTGAATCGGCCTTTTGGGTTCTCGAGTAATAAGAGATTGGGCAGCTAAATGCTTCGGCTCTCTTTGCAATGGCCATCCCGATTCTTCCCATCCCGATAATGCCAACTGATTTTCCGGTGAACTGAATCAATGCAAAAAAGACGTTAAAAATAGCAGATTTCCAGGCATTATAACACGAACAGCAGATCTCAGTCATTGCAGGAATTGATATATTTGATTACTAACAAGTATTGTTTCTTTTATCAACTCTATTTGATGCATCTCCTTGAAAACCAGCAGTTAAGTTTGTCTAAAACATCAGATTTTTTCATTTTTTCTATGCAAATTTCTCTCTGAATCAAAGGAGACCAGCAAGAAAACTCTTAAAAGATCCATAGAAGTTGAACTCCAGTAAAGCAATAGTTTCATCATCATGCCCACTACAACTAAAGATCGACTTCATTTCAAATAAGTCCAAAGTCTAAACAATAATGTCGAGTAGAACTATGTTTGGAAGCATCGCCGACAGGAAACTGTGCGACAAGAACTCCAACAACTACTGGTCCACAACCATTTATATGATTTGATGCACACTGAAATTTCCAATCAAAGAATGGAACTGTTCATAAACCAGGATTGTTCTGAACAAAGGTTAAATTTTCCTCTGGAAAGCAATTTTCTTTTTTCACAGAATGGCACGATGAGTACTTCCATGGAAACACTGGTAAGCACGTCTACAAACCCAGTTGGCACGAATGCATAGAAAATAAAAAGAGAAAGATTGATCTAATATAAAATTCTGCAGAGCTATGGAGGAAGAGAAGAGAGAAGAGTACCTTAGTGGTCAACTTGTAATCGCCCATCTTCCACTTTCCACTCCTCACATACCTATCGCACTCACACAATCTCCTCAATACGGCCAGAATCAATCCGATCGCCAAATCGGCGACGTCTTCGGTCAGCACGTCAGGAGTGTTAGTGACCCGAATCCCTTTCTCCTCGCACTTTTTGAGATCGATTTTATCAAGGCCGACGCTGAAACTGGAGATAATCTCCAGCTTCGGTAAGGCCTCAATCAATTCAGCGTCCGCGCCGGCTGTGGCGTTTCCGACCACGGCGCGAATCGAATTGCAGTGCTCCTTGAGAAATTGGGTCCTCTGCGGATAAGTCCAGATTTTGAAGAGCTTATACCGCTTTTCAATCTCTTGTTCGAGGTAAGCGTTCATTGGGCAAGCCATAAGTACTCCAATGGACTCCATTTCTATGAATAAGGTTGCGGATTGGGAATTTGGGGTTGACGAAGAAGATGACTGTGAATTTGAAGTGGAGGAGCTTGGTTTTTGAGCGTCACTTGTAATGTGGAAGATTTGGTGGCCGTCAGCTCGTCAAAGCCTTCCAAATGGAAGGGTCGAATGTCGAATCGGATGAGAAGCAATATGACAACCCCGTCCATTAATTTAACTTTGTTTACCTTTTTTTTTATTTCTTTTGGGTAATCCAGCAAATAAAGAATAGCACATACAGAAAGATTATCACTGCTATTTGTTTAATTAAGTTTATATTTTTGTCCGATTAGCGATGATCAACTTTCAAGCATTATAACCCACATGGGTAAAAGCAAATTCTCGCACTGAAGATTACTTCTTCCGGGAGTATTGATGATAAAACTCTGATTCTCGTGCAGTTAATACCTCAGCAAAAAACTAGGGAAGAACTAAGAAGGAAGCACTAAGTTTTTTTTGAAAATATAAACTCGTTTCATCGGGAAGTTACGTAGTTAATGAAGAAAGCGAACTACCCAGATCATCAAAATTCAAAATTTACACAGTTTCCTAACTATTTGGTCGATGGGTTCAGGCAGACAACTAAATTTCTGTCCTTTTGGTTCATATTTTCTGGGCTCGCCCTCTAATACCCAGTTAACTGAAGGAAGGTTGTAACAGTTTCTAATTTAAGCTACGGAGAGTTGAAATGCAACTTTCTTCAGAACAAAATAACATCAGCTAGAGAGAGAGAGAGATGAACAGAGATCTAGAAGCTAATGGGTTACAACGTCGTTGAAACAGCAAGAGAAAGCTCGTGTCTTTCATTTGTTTTATCTCCCCCTTTTGTCTTAAATGGATCTGTCGACTGCCTAACCACCCATCAATCATCATCTGAATAAATTATTTTATTGCAGGTTAGAGAGAGAGAGAGAGAGAGAGAGAGAGAGAGAGAAACGGTGGTTACCCATGCAAGTCTGTCTCGTATAGTTATTTTTGCCACACCTTTGACCTTCATGCAAAGCCTCAACCATCCAATTCTATTATCATCCTCAAATAAACTTAATGTTTCCCTCAAACCAATCTACTTTGTTTCTTCCTTTCTATTTCTAAACCTTCCTCCTCTCTCCCAACATGCACCCCACGTTGCACCAACTTCCCCACCTAGAGAGAGAGAGAGATAGAAAAAGGAGAGAGAGAGAGAGAGTTCATAGATAATCACCTCCACTTTTTCTTTTCACAAACTTCACTAATTTCCATGAGGGGAAAAGGCCATACGTCCAAATTCATCATCAAGCTAGCTTGATCCCCTCATTTTCCCCTTTCTCTCTCTTCAAATCGAAACTGAGGAGCAAACGCCGATTTCTCCATCTTTGTTTCATCTGGTTTTCTGAACATCTTGATGTTTTGCAGTCCCTTCAGCATCCAGTAAAAATTTCATTGTTCGGAAAATCATGGTTCGGGCCCTCGAACAAGAGCAAGAAAGTTACAAATCCAGATTGTTTCATTTCAAAGGAATGTATGAAAACGCTGGAAGACATACAAAGAGTTTAAGCATTGAAAGTGCCAGCAACTTAGATTCTGCAGCCGAAGATGTTGTCTCCTCAAGAAGTGAGTGCTCAAACCCTCTTAATGGGAATCTACAAAAACAAAAAATCGGGTTTCCGCTGAATCAGAACGACCAGGATCCTAAGTCGAGGTTGAGCAGCAACGGAGCGGCTGCAAAAGAGGCCAAACAGAAATTATTATCAGGTTATAAATGCAGCTTCCATTCATTTTTCTATTCTAGATCTATTTATTTTCTATAAATGATGATCTGAAAGATCGGTTTTTGGGGGGAATTTGATTCAGAAATGGAGCAGATGAAAGAGAGGTTTGCTAAATTGCTGCTGGGTGAAGATATGTCCGGAGGAGGAAAGGGTGTTTCATCAGCTTTGGCTCTGTCAAATGCCATCACAAATCTTGCTGGTTTGTTATTAAGTTTTCTCTGTTCTCCTCGAGAATTTTACGGGAATTAATGGAATATCTCATTCTCCAGCTTCTGTTTTTGGAGAACAATCGCGTCTGGAGCCAATGTCTGCAGACACAAAGGCAAGGTGGAGGAAGGAAATTGATTTGCTGTTATCTGTCACAGACTACATTGTAGAGTTTGTTCCTTCACAGCAGAAATCCAAAGATGGAACAACAATGGAGGTAACCCATCTCTCTCTCTCTCTCTCCCCTTTCTTCTCTCTCATGGGAATTATCCTAAAACTCTTCCTTAATTTACAGATAATGGTGACGAGACAGCGAAATGATTTACACATGAACATCCCGGCTCTGCGGAAGCTTGATGCAATGTTGATTGTAAGTAAATAAATTTACTTGGCTAAAATTGTTCAAATGGAGATTTAAATTAAGAGTATTTTCTCTGATCCAAACAGGATTGTCTAGATAACTTCAAAGACCAAAATGAGTTTTACTATGTGTCCAAGCATGCGGATGAGTCGGAGAAGGAAAATACAAAGAGAAACGACGATAAATGGTGGCTACCAACGCCTAAAGTTCCTCCAAACGGCTTATCGGAAATGTCGAGAAAATTTTTGCAGTACCAGAAAGAATGTGTAAACCAGGTGCTTAAAGCAGCCATGGCCATAAATGCTCAAGTTCTTTCAGAAATGGAAATCCCAGAAAACTACATTGAATCTCTCCCCAAGGTTTGAACACATTTCTTCAGACCCGAGTTTGAATTTCTCGCTCAAAACTACAATCCAATCATTTTTTTTTTACTTCGATCCTTTGACAGAATGGAAGGGCTAGCCTTGGTGACACCATTTACAGAAGTATAACAGTTGAGTTCTTTGATCCTGATCAATTCCTCTCGACCATGGATCTAACATCGGAGCACAAAATCCTAGATCTCAAGAACAGGATCGAGGCTTCGATAGTGATTTGGAGGAGAAAGATGAATCAAAAAGACGGAAAATCTGGATGGGGTTCGGCTGTGAGTTTAGAGAAGAGAGAACAGTTTGAAGAGAGAGCAGAAACCATTCTGCTCCTCCTCAAGCATCGCTTCCCTGGAATTCCACAATCTGCACTAGACATAAGCAAAATACAATACAATCGGGTAAAAAAAATCTTCCTTTACCCTCTGCCCACAGCCTATTTTGCAGTAAATTTCTTGTTTTTCCTGAAAAAACCACCTAATTTTCTATTTGCAGGACGTGGGGCATTCTGTTTTAGAGAGTTACTCAAGAATACTCGAAAGTTTGGCCTTCACAGTGATATCTAGAATTGAAGATGTCCTTTATGCCCATTGTATAACTCAAAATCCATCACAAGCAATAGGTAGAAGGAAACTGCAAAGAGAAGCTACACCAACAACAGGTCAGGAGAAGTCGACAAGTACCACAGAAGAGACACCAGATGCGGTAGAAACGCCTGGATCGAAGACGCTTTTGGATTTCATGGGTTGGGGCAACGATCAAGGAGAAACAGAGCCGAAGAAGGACTCATTAGGTAACTCTCAGGACTTAATTAAGGAAGGAGATGGGAAATACATGAACAAACTTAACAACATAGTTACTGACAAGAAAGTTTCCTATTTAGATAACTTGGGTGTTCTGAGAAGTCCGACTTCCCGTCACTAAGCGTAAATATAGGAGGAAGAAAGAAAGAAAACCCAAAAAAAGGTTGACCAGCAACCATTCAGATTAAGGTTCGTAAAAACCGAATCTCCATTCCATTCATTCCTCTTGTAAATAGGAAGAATGAGCAACTCATTGTGTTGTTGTAGTTTCTTAGTTACCTAATGTTATTTCACCCACATATTAGACATAGTTTTGCATTGTTAATCAGAAACTTTTCTTCAACATGTCTTGGTTGGAAGTAGTATATGTTTCAGCTTCATCACAGCAATAAATGAGATGAATAATAAACACCTCACAGAAGCATGCTTGAGCAATAATTAAAAAGGAAAAGTAAAGGGAAGAATACATACATTGAAATCCTGACATTTCCAATGACGAATATTAATTATATTTGCGATGAGGCCCAGGTTTTGGTGGAAGTTGAGGACCTTTGTTGCCGGCTAGAACATCGCCAGGGGCAGTGGTGCTAAAGTAGGCAAGGGTTATTACCACCTCCAAGAAGCAAGAGCTTTAGAAGTAGTCATCTCTTAGTGAATGGAGCAGCAAATGTTCCAAAGAGATGGCTCTGTCAAAAAAAAAAAAAAACAGAGTTTTATTTACAGATCCCGAAACTATGGAATCGTCGTGTAAATATGCAGACGGTTGAAACATTCAAAATGGCCATAATTTTTTACAGCCATTGGCCCAAAATCAATAGTTTTGAATTAAACTATCATATCAATTTCGTCATTTTAATCCAGCCTTCAGGCTTATGTTAGCTGCAAAGAGTTACCCATTATACTTCATTCAGGGACTATATCTTCAAGTTCTTTTAATTGAAATTTAAACCAAATCATAATTTCACAAGGTGCTTCGCAAACCTGAAGAGAGTTGTATGGTGATGGTGGATCAGACTCAGACAAATCTGACAGCCCTGTAGTGTTGCCAAAGTTTTCCAAATCAAAGTAGACACTTTTATCTCCATACTTTGCCACCACTGCACCAGTCCTGCCCAGCATTTTCACCAGAGAAGTTACCAAATTTGAAATAAGAAGCTCAAATGGAAGGCGTTTCAAGAAAAAATGAAAATTACTTAGTACTTCAAATTGCTGAGTCTCTATGCCTGGCAACTGGGTTTGACCACGAGCTTTGTTAAGGGACCTTCCACTAAGACCATTAATGGAGGCTGGTTGAACTGCAGCTAAGATAGCAAGAGAAGCCATGGCTGGCAACTCTCTCTGTACTCAAAGGTTCAGTCGGGAGGAAAAAGGGATATTTGGGACTGTCATTGTTTTCATGAATCTTGTCGAGAAACGTGTCAAAATGGTGTTTCCATGATTGATTTGGAGTTTCACAAAGGAGGAGCCAAGTATATATAAAGCTTATTCTTGCTGATCATTGATTCTGAAAGAAACGTTATACACCAGCCTACAATTCAGCGTCCACTCCAACAATGGAATTGTTAATCTATAAATGCAGCATTCGACACAGGCATTTCAGACAACGAGAATAAATGTAAAGTATTGAAATTTTCCATCTAATCAACTAGATTAGAATCAGTTTAATAGAGATCGTCGAGTTCATCGACCTTTTTCTCTTATCCTTCCCTTTCCATCTGTGGCGGAGCGACTAAGCACTAAAATATGGAGGAACGAAGAAGAAAGCCATGACTAAAACTTGAATATCAACGGATCAAAATAATTTATCATCTTCCCCATTTGCAGCAGTCATAGCTACAAAGTTCAACATTTCGCTAACAGTAGAAGAGATTATTTTCGCAATAAATTGCTGAATGAAGAGCTTTCTAGGGTTTGACAACGACTTGCCCATGATGGCTAGAAGGTTTTTTTGATTTGCTTACACACGTAGAATTAAATAAAAGAAGTAGAATAATCTCCATCTCCCTCCAATTCAGAACATGAAACTCTCAACCTCTACCCATTACTACATGGCTCGACCCCTCTCTCTCACCTCTCCATACCCACTTCATCTCTCCCAAGACCCCCCACTCTTTCCTCCCTCCCATTAGGGCAATGAAATCAATGAAGGCCGCGCCGTTTGCGCAACCAGCGACAAGACGGTGGCTGTTGAGGTGGTGCGCCTAGCGCCTCATCCTAAGTACCAGGGCATGACCCAGAAAATCAGTTCAAAGTTGGGGAATTAGAGTAGCTTGAAAAGAGTAGACCGATTAGCAAAACCAGAACTTTCTCTGAACTTGTAGACGAAATGCTCGGTTTTGTTATCTGGTGAATCAGAGACGAATCGTTTAACTTGCTCTGTGAAATCACTGGCGTCGTCGTCGTCGTTCATGGTCTGTGAGCAATATTATGTTATTTTTTATTACTAAAATAGTTATAAGAAATCATAAATTGATAATAATACATTATTTATGCTTTATATTCATAGTTAATCCAATTTTTTCAACTTTAATCGTCATCTGCTTCTTCATCTTCCCCGTCCAAAAGTACTATGCATGTTTACCATATAAGGCAGCCTAAAATAATCACCTTTTTCCCCATAGTTACTGTCCCATGTTCCCTTTCCGTCCTTCGATTCATAGATCTTGTCTATTTCTTATACCATTCTGTAATTCGCAAACTCATCGGCAGGTACACAATCATAAACTCCAGCCATTTCTGGCTTCGTCATATCAATCATCTCCATCCTACTTTGCTTCTGTCCTCCAATCTTGTATTGCCAAAAAGGCGATAGAACCTGGAAAACAGCTCCATGCCCAATTATGCCAAGGGGGTCTTGGATTTAAGCCGTATTTAGCTACTAAACTGGTGAATCTCTATAGCGTCTGCGACTCTTTACTGAACGCCCACCTCCTGTTTGATAGAATTCCCCAGAAGCACAATTTGTTTCTTTGGAATGTTTTAATTCGTGGGTATGCTTGGAATGGCCCGTATGAGGTTGCAATCTGTTTATACTACCAGTTGCTAGATCGTGGGCTCGTTCCGAATAATTTTACGTTCCCATTTGTGCTCAAGGCCTGTGCTGCTCTCTCTGCGTTTGAAGACGGGAAGAATGTTCATGAGCAAGTGATACAGACTGGGTGTGAAACTGATGTTTTTGTCGGTGCGGCTTTGATCGACATGTACGCCAAATGTGGCTGTGTGGAGAAAGCTAAACAAGTTTTTGAGAAAGTCGAAAGGAGAGATGCTGTATTATGGAATTCTATGCTTGCGGCTTATTCCCACAATGGAAAGCCAAATGATTCGATTGTTCTATGCAAAGATATGGCATTGGCTGGCGTACGACCCACAGAGGCTACTCTAGTAACCGTGATATCAGCGGCTGCGGACTCTGCGGCTTTTCCGCAAGGGAAGGAGCTTCATGGCTACAGCTGGCGACATGCGTTCAGCTCAAACGACAAGGTGAAGACGGCGTTAGTAGATATGTATGCCAAGTGTGGGTCTGTGAAGATGGCTAAGAATTTATTCGAGGGGCTAGAAGAAAAGAGAGTTGTCTCTTGGAATGCTATGATTACTGGTTATGCAATGCATGGCCATGCTTATGAAGCACTTGGTCTGTTTGAGGAGATGAGAAAACAACTTCTGCCTGATCGCATAACTTTCGTGGGTGTTTTAGCGGCTTGCAGCCATGGAGGTTTGCTCAGAGAAGGGAGGAAGTTTTTCGAGTCAATGTTGAGAGATTACGACATAGATCCTACAGTTCAGCACTACACATGCATGGTCGATCTACTTGGCCGTTGTGGTCAATTAGATGAAGCTTATGATCTCATAACCCAAATGCGAATATCTCCAGATTCTGGAGTGTGGGGGGCGCTGCTTAATTCCTGCAAAATCCAAGGCCATTTGGAGTTGGGAGAGTTGGCATTGGAGAAGCTGATGGAGCTTGAACCAGACGATGGAGGAAATTACGTAATTCTATCAAACATGTACGCTCAAGCCGGGAAGTGGGAAGGAGTTGCAAGGCTGAGAAACCTCATGACAGACATGAGAATCAAAAAAAGCATCGCCTGTAGCTGGATCGAAGTGGACAACAAACGCCATGCTTTTCTCTGCGAAGATACTTCCCATCCTGATTCCAACTTGATCTACGCAGAGTTAAAGAGAATAGGAAAACTAATGAAAGAATCTGGTTATATCCCACAAACTGAATCTGTCTTCCACGACGTGGAAGATGATGAGAAGGCTAATATGGTATGTGGTCACAGTGAGAGGCTGGCAATTGCTTTTGGTCTCATCAGCACACCAGAAGGAACCCGGCTTTTGATAACCAAGAATCTACGAGTCTGCGAGGATTGCCACGTTGCGATCAAGTTCATCTCTAAAATCACGAAGCGGGAAATAACAATCAGAGACGTTAATCGTTACCATCACTTCATTGATGGAAGGTGCTCTTGTGGTGATTATTGGTGATAAAACTGACTGGCTTGAATCCTTCTTTATTTCAAAAGGGACTAGATTTCTATACAGCTCGAGCAATTTGTGAAGAGAGAACTTCAAATTTGTGGACGAGGAGCTCATGTGGAGGAGAGTCAGATTTACTATGAGTATATTGCTGACTTAATACATCAAAAGTTATATATTTGTTAAAATGACACAATCTAGTAACGATATTACCGGTTCTCTTTGCAAGAAGCAAGCCAAATTTTTGACTTTGAGGTATTTTTGCAAGATCCTCTTGCCATTAAGGATTGAGAGAAAGGTTTTTTTTGGAGAACTCAGAAGTTTCATTTTCAACTTTGATAGGTTCTTGGTTATTAAATGAGTTTGGCGAAAAATAGAATCTTTCTTAGCTGTGATAATTATTCTATGGCTTATCAAGCTCTCTGCCTATCTTTTGATGGGGTAAGTTGACTTTCACGATCTCGTCCAAAAAAGTATGAATTTCATGGGAATTTCCTTTGTGAAACCTATTTCAGAGGCGGGTCCAAGTATATTTCCTTCCGTTGACTTGGAGAGTTTGCAAAAAACAGCAAGTAGGCTACTCTGTCTTATCCATCCCTTATGGTCAATCATTGCCATGAAGATCAAAGTAGTCATTTTGTATAAATTTTCAACAATAGAGGCTCACTTTGATTTGAATAGCTATATAAAGTTTGACATTAAAGGGGACTTCTGAGAAGACTTTGACAGTATAAGTTGTTTAAGCAAGTATTGAGAGAAATATTGCTTGGGTTTTTTGAAAGTTGAAGCTGCAGCGAGTGAGATGGATAATGTCCGATCTCCTTACTCTGGCGAAACTCATCAGACTCGTCAACCCGTTGGATCAGATTATAACACGTATCCGGCAAACTATAATCAGCCGATTGGAAATCCTTGGAGCACTGGACTTTTTGACTGCCATCTCGATCAAACAAACGGTAATAGCTTTTGATGTTCATTTTATGGTTTCGGGTCATGTCTTCCGTGTTTGGATTCTTTTAAGATTGTTTCTTTCTTTTCAAACTTTTATCTGTTTCTGCTGGACGGTTAATAGATGTGATAACCTGAGAATATCATGATGACATTGAGTTTGGAGTTCGCTGAGATGATTACACTAATCATACCAGTTCTTACATTAAAATTCCCTGGATATTGTTAAGAAATATACAAATATTCAAATAATTCTCAATTTATAAACCTAAATTTTTTGAGATCATTGTTAATTTATCATGGTATAAGAGTGAGAGGTTCCAAGTTCAAATCTCAGCATAGTCAAAATTAAGCCAATTTACAAATTATTTTCAACTCATGGTCTTAGGATTTGACATTGTTGATAATTTATCAAATAGTCACTTCATAGCTCAACATGACAATGGCTGGATAGAGTCAATTGGTTCTCTCTTATGTTTTAAAACACAATGCATAATCCGAGAGCACATAAATCCTTTCTGTGTTGTTGGCAGGAACCATGACTGCATTTTTGCCATGTGTGACCTTCGGGCAAATAACAGAAGTTATGGACGAGGGAGAACTGAGTAAGGCTTTCAACACTTTCATCGACACAATTTCCAATCATTTGTGATTGTTTGCATCGAACGGGACCACGATGAGCGTAAATAAAATGAGTCTAACCAATTTTTAGTTTCTGACTTTCGTGCAAAATTGCAGCTTGTCCAATGGGTAGTTTTATATACGTTCTGATGATGCCTGCCTTGTGTTCTCAATGGCTGATGGGTTCAAAATACAGAACAAAGTTGAGAAACAGATACAATTTAGTGGAAGCTCCATATTCTGATATCATTTCTCATCTCTTTTGCCCTTGTTGTTCTCTCTGTCAAGAGTTCAGAGAGCTGAAAATCAGAGGACTCGACCCTGCCTTAGGTACTGTCTCTCTCTAGAATCCAAAAACTTGCTTAGTACTTAATCAAATCCAAAACTGGGTTTGAAGGCGGCTTCGATTCGAATTAAGCATAGGATTGAATCACATGTTTGTGATCTGGGTTTGTTTTATTGCAGGGTGGAACGGGATTCTTGCTCAGAGACAGGGAGGACTGTCTGGAGGTGGAACTGTTGGAGTGCCTCCTCCAAGACAACAAATGTATTGAGTAAACATTTGAGTTTCTGTGAGAGTTGTCCATGTATGTCTCTGTTGTTGTTTTTTGAGATTGTTTTTTTTTCATCCATGATTTGTGTGATGATTGAAATATATGTATTGTATTAGAGGTAATAAGTGAGTAAAATTGTAGAAAATTATTTGCTAATTTTAATTTGTCAATATGACATTTTATTTTTTTAAATTATCTATGGTAAATTTGAAAAACAACAAAAAAATGACTTATAAATTATGACTATCATCAATGTTTATTATTTTATTTATTCAATAAATTTTTATTTGTTTAGAAGAAATTAAAACAACAATATTACATGAGAATGTATCGTGTATATTATAGACTCTTATCTCATGTTCGATGATTTCAAATTCTATTAATCGTGCGATAGAATTTGAAAAATTAAGTTAAAAGTTGCAAAAGAAGTTAAAACTCTTATTAAATAGAAAAACGTAATGCGCACATATTATTTTAGTATTTTATTTTTGTCAGTATTGATAATTTAAGGGTAATTATCATTTTAAAAGATAAATTGACTGCAAAAAAAAATATATTTTTGTCAGTATTTGCTATATAAATTAGATGTCTAATAAGTGCATTCCAATTATTATATAATTTGATATTGTGATAATAAATTAATGGGTAATTAAGAAAATAAAAACATTAAACTATATATAGTGATTAACAAACTTGTCCTTAAATATACTCTGACAACAAAACAACAATTATCGTCCATATCTCTGTTAAATTTTGGTCGCAGGAGAGCTTGGTCTTAGAGAGGAAGATCTCGCTCCAGAGAAAAAAAAAAAAAAAAGAGGGAGCCTGATTTTGGAGAGTAAGATCTCGCTATAATACAATAATTCAAAGAGCGAGATTCCGTTCTCCAAGGCCGAGCTTCTGTATAACCAAAATTTAACTGAAATATGGACGATAAAAGTTATTTTGTTAATGAGATATAGTTTTAATGACAAATTTGTTAACCAATATAGTTTAAGAGCTAGTTTGTTAATCATCTAATAGTTTAAAATTTTTTTTGATAATTACTTTAAATTAATTATAATAATTTATTAAACATTTAAATTGTTCATGTGTTATTTTTATTACACTACTTTATCAAACACCTATAAATCACGATGACACCCGTGACATTAATTACAAAAATTTATTTTAGTAAAAGGTGGAAAATAATGAGCATAACATTTATATATTATCAATTTCAACACAAAATATAAAATAAATTATTGATTTAATTAAAAAATAAAATATTAAATGAATAAATCAGCGAAAATCAATTCTACAAATCATCTGGCCATCCGCAACTCTGCAATAAACTCTGACTGCTGATTATCCTCGGATGCTATGATCTTCCTCCATGACCAGATTAAGCTCGCCGCCATTAATCTGAAGAAGACAACCCATATTCAAAACTAACGGCCACCGCCTTCCCGCCATCGCCGCACCCACTGATTCCTTCTCCGGAAATCACCCACAGGCCTGTGTCTGTGGCCCGGCAACTACTTCTGCCGACTTTAATTCCTGCACACCTCCCTCTACCTCACTTTAATGATCCGCTCGTCTTTTAAATTTCTCAACTACCCATCTACCTGTCTTCTTAATTCGTCGTCTTCTTCTTCCTTTACTTCTGCTTCGCATTTCTTTGATCTTTGTTTGATATCTCTATCTCGTAGTCTTAGGCGGAGCACTGCCACGATTGATTTGAACCAGGCCCGCTCGTTTTCAAGTGAGTTATTCTTTTTTTTCTTTTGGAGATAGAACAAGAGTTATTTGGTGAGTCGTGTTTTATTTCTGTTTGTTTTGTAAAGCAAACAAAGTTGTGGGCGTTCCATTTTCCTCGTTTGTTTTTTAATTCGCAAGAAGTAAAGCGATCAACTTGCATTTTGGATGCGTGCTATTTTATTCTCTGAAAGAAGGTTCTTTGATTTGGCATTTCACTCAGTCTGAAAATAAAGTGGCAATTTTTACTTTACCAATCTTGTGCCAGTTGTGATTTTCGATTATTGCTCTGCAAGATTTAGGATTTTAAAGAAGATCAATGCTAAATGTGTTGGAACTGTTTTTACAATTCATTAATTGATTCTCATTTCTCGCTGACATTCTACAGCATTTCTGTCTAGTACCTTCATGGAGGTTGTTAAATCAGCTGCTAGACATGGGTCTGCCTCTCGTGAAAGAGTAGCAATCAGAGCTGATCAGCAGAGTTACAGTTACTCTCAACTCATTTCATCAGCTCTCAATATTTCCCATCTGCTTTATGGCAAGGATTTGAAAACTGTGAGTTGGATTTTTTGCAGTGCAGAGATAGTATTTGAATTTGCACTTTTCTGTTACTTTCTATACTCATTTATGTAGACATTTGATTCAGTACTATATTTTGTGATACAGGCTTATAAACCAGGCGGACCTGAAGCAGCCGTGCCTGTTGATGGAGTAAAGGGTCTTGGTGGAGCTAAAATTGGAATTGTGGCAAAACCTTCGGCTGAATTTGTGGCTGGAATCCTAGCAACTTGGTTCAGTGGAGGTGTAGCTGTTCCTCTTGCACTTAGCTACCCGGAAGCCGAGCTTTTACATGTGTTAAATGATGCAGTGAGCCATGATCTATCCTCTTATCTTTTTATAGTCATCTTTCATTCTGTCTCTTTTCAAAATTATGGCTAGTAAGTTATCTCTATCTTTATGATCATGCAGACAACCGTAGGTAGTAGTTTATGTCCATTATCGCTTCAATTATGAACGCTCCCGATTGACTATATGACTAATCATTATTATTATTCAGTAACATTTCCATACATAGATACTGAATAATCAAACCAATATATTGTATAATCTAAAAGATGGTACTATGTCTTCCTAGATCGGATAGCAAATTTCACTTTGGGAGAGTTCTTTCTCTGAAGTATTTTTTTCCTCTCGACCTCGTATATTTTGGTTGTTGCTGAATTTAAAGTTTATGAATCTAACAGTTAGTTGAAAATAGGAAGTCTCCACGATACTGAGCACTGAAGATCATAGCGAACTTATGCAAGGTGTATCTGCAAAAACAGCTGCACGATTTTCGCTCATTCCGGTTGTTCCCAGTCTTTCTGTACAGAAAAATACGCATAATTGCTCGAGTGAATCACTCAAGGAGTCCATAGAGATTTCAAGTGAGATTAATGATAATTTTGAATTCTATGAACTCAAAAGTTATATATCATAAATCTTCTTTTTGATTTTCCTGGTGCAGGTGAGGATCCAGCACTAATAATTTACACTAGTGGTACAACAGGTAAACCTAAAGGAGTTGTTCATACGCACAGAAGCATCAATGCACAGGTATAGTCGTTTACATTTGTAAGATCTTCGCTTGTGAGTTTGTTTCTCATTCGACCTTCCCGAGTAATGTTCTATTTTCACTAATATAATGGCATGAATGTGATTTTTCCTTTGAAATGAATGACATACAAGGTTTGATGGGAGAGTTGAACTCTTTTGCTATGGCCGATTTCAGGTTCAAACATTGGCAAAAGCTTGGGACTATACATCTAGTGATCAATTTCTGCATTGTCTGCCTCTTCATCATATCCTCAAACTTTATATTTTTTGCACTTTTTTCTTGAAACTCTTCATTTTTTTTTTGCAATTCTTATGATTACTGGTTGTATATCTGCCTTATTTGGCTTAGGAATTGATTAAAAAGCTCTGTTGATCTTTAACTTAATAAGAACATGTTCATGGTCTATTCAATGCTTTATTGGCCCCCCTCTTTGCGGGTTCTACGGTAATTATGATCAGTGTTTTTCTAAACTGATCCTTATTCTTCTGGGATGTCTAATTTTTGGTCGCATGTTTTTGGCTATGGATTTTAGGTTGAGTTTATGCCAAAATTTAGCGTTAGAGGTATCTGGCAGAGATGGCGTGAATCATATCCGACTGATGGAACTCAATCGGATGATGCTATCACTGTCTTTACGGGCGTAAGTGTAGTCTTTGTTTTAATTACCCGTATTACTTTTTTTTATCATTTTACCTCTTTGTGGACTTTTCTTCTTTGACATACTTTAAGATTTACCAAAATGTTATGGTAATGATATTGTAGAGTTAAGAGTTTTGCTATCAAATTTTTATTATATAGGTACCAACTATGTATGCTCGTTTGATACAAGGATACGATGCTATGGATTCAGAGCTACAAGCTACTTCAGCATCTGCTGCTAAAGAGTTGCGACTAATGGTAAGTGGAACTGCAGAAGAACTGCTTCTGATGTGCATTCGTTTCGAATAATTTTTTTGGAAATGTGACTTAAATTTTCTTGTCTCTCTTTAGATGTGTGGCTCTTCTGCACTTCCTGCGCCTGTCATGCATAAGTGGAAAGCCATAACTGGACATACTCTCTTGGAACGATACGGCATGACTGAAGTAATTGAATTCTATGCCTGCCCCTTCTTGCTTACTGATTTACAGAGTGTTAAACATGTATTTTCTTTGAACTCTTCTATTATTCTGGTTAAATGATGGGTTTTGGTTTCAGTTTGTTATGTCAATATCAAATCCCCTAAAAGGGGAGAGAAAAGTCGGGACTGTCGGCAAACCCTTTCCTGGTGTAGAGGTATATTTTACTTCTTTGTAAACATTATTTTGGCTGTCAGCTTTTTTCGGTGTGAAAGAGAAGTTTTTGTTCATCAAGTATTTCTATAACTATGGCAGGTCAAAATTGTCGGTGAAGATGGAAGCACCGCGAACGAGGGTGAACTTTGCATTAGAAGCCCTTCGATGTTTAAGGAATATTGGAAGCTTCCGGAGGTAAAACTTCGTAATTGCAAGCACTTGTATATCTTTTCTTGAACTTTGTTGTTGAAGTTCTTCTTCTAATTCTTGCTAGTTCTGGCATCATGCCGGAATTTTAACTAGTTATGAATTAATGGGGATTTAGCTCATTGAAAGATATCTCTTGTCTTTACCCATTCTCCATAGGTAACAAAGGAGTCATTTATTGAAGGAGGGTTCTTCAAGACTGGAGACTCTGGTAGGCTGGATGAAGACGGCTACTATGTCATATTGGGAAGTGAGAACATTCAATGCCAATTTACATTTTCATAATTGATAGAATTACAGAGTGAAGATTTCTTTAGAGCTCTGACATAATCATTACTTTTGGGTGGCATATTAGGAACCAGTGCTGATATTATGAAAGTTGGAGGATACAAACTATCGGCATTAGAGATCGAGTCCGTAATTTTACAGGCAAGAGTTAGAAGCAAGAAAACTATATGTTTGATTATTTTTACGATACGAACGATGACCGGAAAAACATGTTTTTTTTCAGCACCCAACTGTGGCAGAGTGTTGTGTTTTTGGGTTACCTGACAAAGATTATGGAGAATGTGTTAGTGCAATCATTGTGGCAGAGGAAAACACAAAGAAGAAGAGGGAAGAAGAGTTAAAGCCAGCTATAAGCTTGGAGGAACTCTGCAACTGGGCTAAAGACAAACTAGCTCCTTATAAGGTAAACAATCTGTGTCACATTATTCTTCTTTTCAATGATGAAGGTGGCAACATGATCTACGACGAAATGAAACTCGTAATTGTGCGAAACGGTGCATTATCTGGTCGTGATTTCCTCGTCATTGATTCGTATTTTCTCTTTTCAGCTACCGACACGATTATTGCTGTGGAATTCCCTCCCGCGAAATGCCATGGGAAAGGTGAAAATTTGCTTTGGGATTTCATAATTTCCCTCAAAGTTTCTCATCTCTTGTTTATGGTAAATTGCAGGTGAATAAAAAGGAGTTGAAGAAGACACTGGCGCAGGAGAATGAGGCTCGTGATATTTAGTTTCAGAATATGTGCATTTCCAATTAAATATGATTACATTTTTTTATGGATTAAATAGAAAAAAAAATGAATTATTTGATCAAGCTCTGCACCTGATGGACTTTCACTGGTTGAGATTAGACTTCATATTACATGGACTTGACCAATTACCCTGAGCTTATTTGCCTTTTTTGCTTCTTACATTTCCAGTTTCTCAATCAAGGCTCAAATGCCTCAGAGAGAGAGAGAGAGAGCCTTTATGATGTACTCATGGAAATTATCATGTCATTCAAGCTTCACACTTGTTAAGATTATTAAATGTTTTAGATTTGATGTGATAAGCAAGCCATATGACAATAGTTGCAACGTAAGGAGGGCTTAAATGTTCTTGGTTATATAAAGAAGCCAAGTAATATATAATTCAATAAGGAAGCTTGGAGAGAGAGCGAGCCTTTATGATGTACTCATGGAAATTATCATGTCATTCAAGCTTCACACTTGTTAAGATTATTAAATGTTTTAGATTTGATGTGATAAGCAAGGCCATATGACAATATTTGCAACGTAAGGAGGGCTTAAATGTTCTTGGTTATATAAAGAAGCCAAGTAATATATAATTCAAATAAGGAAGCTTGGGTGGATCATCTTTCTCCAAATCTAACACAATCAATTCAAGGATATGTAGATTTCATTTTGATATTATAGATTTAATCACTGCATTAATGACGATTAAAACATCTAATTATTTTCCTAAGATTCATGCTATCGGAAACATAAAACTCTTAAGACATATCTTATGGTCACTGGTTGGCTTCATCATGACAAAATCGATAGTTTCTTTTTGGAGAAGATACCACAACTGGAATGTCATTTAATCCAGCGATGCCATTGTTGTTTCAGAGCCCTCTCAGCTACTCCTCTGCGTATAAATAATATCACCGGGATAGCTCGCTGCAAAGAGCTGGGTGGTGAGTTTTTACGATCAGAATGACTAGAAAGAAGGTGAAGCTTTCGTACATAACTAATGATTCAGCAAGAAAAGCAACGTTTAAGAAAAGGAAGAAGGGACTGATGAAGAAGGTGAGCGAACTCACGACCCTTTGCGGGATCGATGCTTGCGCGATCATTTACAGCCCCTACGACTCTCAGCCTGAGGTGTGGCCTTCTGCCGGGGGAGTCCAGCGCGTGGTGGCTCAGTTCAAGAAAATGCCGGAGATGGAGCAGAGCAAGAAGATGGTGAACCAAGAGAGCTTTCTTCGCCAGCGGATCGCCAAAGCACAAGAGATGTCTAAGAAGCAAAGGAAGGAGAATCGAGAGAAGGAGATTCGCCAATTGATGTTTGACTGCCTAACCGGGACAAAGGACCTGAACAGCATGGGCATGGTGGAGCTGAAAGAGACGGGATGGTTGGTTGATAGCACACTCAAGGATGTAAACAAGAGGATCGAGTCACTCCAGAAGGAGGCCGCGAGTCGTACGAACCTCGCCCACCCCGTCAATCCAGCTGTGGGCGGAGGCGGCAGAGCGGTAGCAGAAGATGGTTTCGGGGGTAAAGGATGGGAGAAGGAGGAGCCATGGTTCATGGATATTGGCTTTGGTGGGGACGACATGATTCTGCCTCTTGCAGATCCTAATCTCGACTCTCTCTATCTTTGGTCCAACGCGTTCTTTCCCTGAAGCCTGCGTTTATATAGTTTCCACTGTAAAATTCAATGCAAGTTCTATCAATGGGTGGTTTTAGCCTTCAATGATAACAAACAAAATTCAATATGATAATCACAAATTCAAATATGGTTGACAAGAGGCTGGAGAAGCCATTGTTAGATGCATAAAGTACATTGAACAATTAGACAAGAATGAGCACCTTGTCCAGTTAAAACTCCATGGATTATGCAGTATCTGAAGCTCTTGCACCTGCTGAATTGTATACTACTGAACATATTCTCTCCTGAGTGAGACTGGTTCAGCTTCGAATCTATCATTCTTCTGACTCGCACCATTCCTTCAATGTTTTGGTTAAAACTCCGACATTTTTCATGTCGTGGATATTGGCTGGTTCACAAAATTCAGGAGTTCAAATCAGAATTGATACACAAACAAAACAGAGATACTAAAACAAGTGAATTTTTTTACTTAAATTCTTACCACGACAACTAAATGCTCGAAGACGAGTAATAGTTAATTGCATTTTCATTTTTCTTCGAAGCCGTGAAATATATAGCCATTGGATCAGTCATGAATGGTGTCTGTACCAAATCCATGCAAGCTTTCAAGATTGTTCTTTTGCTTAAGCTATTGGCCTTGGATTTTAGTAGCACTTTTACAATATTTGAAATCTATATTTACATTTCCTTATTCAATGCATATATACATTAATGACACCAAACTCATCCATTTAAAAAAAATTATCATGGAATTAAGTTCCGAGAAAAAATTCATAAAAATGCACCGTTGTGAACTTCAGGCGTGGCAGCAGCTGTGGCGTCGACAAGGAGAGTGATGGAATGGTAGTCTAATTCTACTGCATCAAAAACAGTATGCCTGATGCAATTTGGAGTTTGCACGCCTATAAATACAGAGCAAGGGTAGTATGAGAGATGTTTGAAGCATAAGTTATAGAAGCAAGATGTTGATTTTTTACCAGACAAACCCCATTGTTGTTACATCCACAAAACAACCAGGAAGGCAAAATTAAAAACTAAGAATGTAATCTGCAATGTGTTTCACTCACCGGTGATGATTAAATTAGTAATTCCGGCACCCTGAAGAAAAGAATGGAGATTAGTGGCAAAGAATGCACTAAAACGAGTTTTCACGACCTTGTAATCTCCTTCTTTGATCACTAGGCCATCGACCAACTCTGCTCCTTTGCTCCCTTTAACAGTTAGACCAGTTATCCCCGAGCTATAAAAATGGCGGCGAAAGAGCTCAACGTCTCTCCCTAATGCGTCATGCTCTCGAACAACCTACATTCAATAGTTTTTTTACCAGTAACAACTATGAACCAAATCTGAAACATAGCTTTTCAAGTCTACTTATAAGGTTAAAGAAAGTAATTTCAATAGAATCTAGATTATTTCTGGCTGTATGTGATATCATATCCTCAATCGAAGAGCAGTCTCATATAGCAAGCATCTGAGGTCTCGATTTCTTGGACAAATATACCTCAATTTCCCTTTCCAATGGAACAGAAAGGGAGCAGATTCTCAGAGAATAATCCGCAATTAATAAACAGACCAGTGTAAAGGGAAGAAAGATACCCAAACGACGAGAATACCCTTTTGCCGAGCGACTTCGACGGCCCTGATCACATTTGGAACTATTGCTTTTCCCCCTTTCACATGAAGGATTGCTCTCTCGTCTTCTACGAAGTCTCTCTGGACAAAATTATGAAAAACAAAGGGAAATCAAGAAAATATTTCGAAAGGAGGATCAGATAACAAGAGAGAAAAAAGACCTGCATATCAATGACGAGCAACGCCGTATGCTTCGATTTCTCTGTCATGACTGTCGCGGCTGAAAGCTTGGTTGCCACTCAGTTTCTCGAACCTAACACCAATTCATGTTGTGTAATCCAGGGATTCACAACGAAGAATCGGAAAATCTTCTATATTACCAGAACGTTTACAACGAAAAGTAGAAAACTAAAAGGAAAAACAGTAAAAGCTACTAACAGACAAATAGAAAGAAAAGATAACCATTCATTCATTCCACACTCCTTCACGCCGCCAGCCCTCTGGCTTTATCTGCTGCCTTCCCCTCCTAACAGATTGGACACGTCAGCAGAGGGTTCAATCCAAACCGGGTTGGGCTCGGGCTTTCTTTCTTTGAGGCCTCTTCCATGACAAATCTTCCCCCTTAACAGATCCTTGTCCTCAAGGATATCTTCGACTTTCCAGCACTCTCCCCTTCTTGCATACATATCCATCAAGCTATTGTAAATGACTAAATCAAGTTCCATTCCACTCTCGGAAATCAAACGAAGCATTTCCTGGGCCTCTTTCTTCACCAGTTCTCGAAACGCTCTCTCCATTCCTTTCACGGGTCGACACTTGAAATTCAATAGTATAGGGATCCTCAGTATAACCCCAAAGGTAAACTTGGGCATGTACTCGTAAACCAAAAGTCTATGGCTATTTTCAGAGCAGAAGCCTCTGAGTCTAACGAGATTAACATGTTGAATGTTTCCGATGGTGCAAACCTCCGCCCTGAACTCTTTCTCCCCGCCACCTGGCCGTTCTAGGCGTTTCACTGCAACAATGGTGGAATCTAGTAACTGTCCCCGAAAAACTGTTTTGAATCCGCCATGGCCCAAGTTTCTCCGAGAAATCACTTGTAGCAGCGTGTAGTTCTTTGTAGGAGAAAACTTTCAGATTTAGTAACGGTAAAACGCCGTCTTCTTCTCCTCCCTTCTTACTCTTCCTTGATCTCTTCAGTAAAACCCGAACCATTACAGCAAAAAATCCTAAAACCACAACAGAGCCAATTATGTTGAAAATCAAAACAGAAGGATTCAACTTCTTCGTCTTCTTCCCCATTAATCCTCCATTTTGTACCCTCAAGAGCAATTTCTCCTCACCTGTACTATCAGAACTCAAATTTCTCAAATTCAAAAGATAACCATATAGATTTCTGCACAAATTGGTCCCTTCTTGATGATTCAGTCCAATGCAGGAGCAATTATCTAAGCAAGCCTTCTTGCACAAACTCAAACTGCTGGTAAATGTAATCAAACATTTACCAAATCTCTCATTCACAATTTGTTGAACTGCTAAACCAACCTTAGTACTTCCAGTAAATGAAACCAAAGGAATGCGTGTATCTCTTGCTATTGCTTGGCCAATCTCAGCACCCCCACAAAAAGCCGTAAAAATTGCACCCGCTAAATTGTTCTTTTCCAGAACCTCAGCCACTAGCTTTGTCATTGCAATGGTGATTAAGGGAGTTGTTGGAGCACCTTTCCAAACAACCCAATTGCCGCACACTAGCGCGAGACAGGCATTCCATCCAAGAACAGCACATGGGAAGTTGAAAGCTGTAATTACACCAACTATTCCCAGAGGATTCCGCATCTCCAACATCATATGATTTGGACGTTCAGAAGGAATTATAGCTCCATTTAGTTGCCGACTCAAACCAACAGCAAAGTCACGCATGTCAATAATTTTTTTAACTTCCCCTATTCCTGCCGGAAGTATTTTTCCCATCTCCAGTGAAACTAGGCGGCCAAGTTGCTGTAGCTTTGTTCTAAGAGCATCACCTATCTATCTCACAATATCGCCTCTCTTGGGTGCAGGAACTTGCATCCATATCTTTGCTGCTTCATCGCAAGCTTGCATTCCTTCCTCGTATTCTTCAGTGGAAGCCTCTACGACTTCCGCCATGATCTGATTCTGCACCGGATTAAGGGATGAAACCACTGGACCGCTTCCTTTCCAGGCACCATTGATGTAAGACCCCAAGTTACGAGGACCCAGACCGATCTCACTCAAAAACTCGTATTCTTTTCTCGCAAACCCCATCCCTCCTAAGTGAGTATCTCCTGCGGTAGCTTTCACCTCAAAAATTCCCTCTTCAATGGTAAGAAGGGAAACATCAAAGGTACCACCACCAGGGTCAAAAATCAGAACAATTTTTTCTCCAGTACTCCCAGCCCTCGGAACAAGTCCATACGCATTGGCAGCGGCAGTTGGTTCATCATCAGAGATCTCTTTCTCGGTGGTTCTCTCCATCCCACGAGAGATTGGGTAACTAACAAACTCGGAGTGCTCCTTACCCAGATTCAGCAGTCTGCGCTCCTCAAGATACTGAAGCTGGTCTTCCTTGAGGTGGATTGTAATTTTGGTACCCCTGCCTAGAACTTCTCCAGAGGTATCTCTGGTTACTGTGAACGAAGAAATTCTGAAAACCTCCTCCCCTGAATAAATTCCGACATCCTCTAATGGATCGGAAGCTACGTTTTCAACGTCTTCGTCGCGCTGCGGTTCCAAATCTACAAAGTCTGCCGAGTCGTTTTCGACATTTTTCGAAATAACTATGCCCGCAGAGTTGTCGTTCTCCTCCGTCGGAGCAAAATTACTGATATCAACAGTCTTCTTTTCGGAAACAATAGCGTCCATCTTCACCTGCAAGTCGACTACCTGCTTGAAAACCAACTTCCAGCAACCACTAACTCTAGAATCTAAACCCCTTAAAGAATCGAAAAGTAGATTCATCAGCGTCTCTTTCACCTGCAGTTTTTCTTTCGGGTTGCTTTGAATCAACTCCACCACCTCTTTTTCCAGAAGCCATTTCTCAATTTCATTAACTCCGCGCTTCATCGCCAAGATCTTCTTCACGCCCTTCCTCGCCAAAAATCCGCGCCACACTCTCTGGATTTTCAGCGCTGAATCGGATCTACTCCGCTCTGATCCGGTGCTCGCCTGAGACTGAACCATTTTCGTAAGGATGGATAACATCTCCTTCTGCTGTTGCCTGAAGCGTTCCTGAGTATTTAGCAAATCTTGAAAAGCTTGGCCGGCGATGGCCACCTGAGTGCTTAAATCGGACATCGCGTTTTGCAATCCTCGGAGCTCGTCGGTGAGCCCCTGCAGATTCTCTTCGTCTGATTCTGCTCTCGTTTCAGCCATAGTCGCCGATCGTGGCTGCTCTGATACCACTGTTGTGTAATCCAGGGATTCACAACGAAGAATCGGAAAATCTTCTATATTACCAGAACGTTTACAACGAAAAGTAGAAAACTAAAAGGAAAAACAGTAAAAGCTACTAACAGACAAATAGAAAGAAAAGATAACCATTCATTCATTCCACACTCCTTCACGCCGCCAGCCCTCTGGCTTTATCTGCTGCCTTCCCCTCCTAACAGATTGGACACGTCAGCAGAGGGTTCAATCCAAACCGGGTTGGGCTCGGGCTTTCTTTCTTTGAGGCCTCTTCCATGACAATTCACTGAAAAAAAAAATGGAAACCCTTGTCTTCGAAAGCAAGATTATGCAATGAAATTAACTTCAAAATTCATCACGTTTAGTAGGCTGAGATAGGATCAAAAGGAACGGTAAAACTTCTTCCCCTCGAGGAAAATCCACCATTTTCTGTAAGAATTAGCACTTTCAGGGGCAAAAGAGTCGGCCAGCTTGATACAGAAAGAAGTCAACAAGTCGAGTTGACCGGATAAATTTACAAGATTAATGATAAGTTTACTGTTTTATTTGCCACTTTAAAAATGGGATAAAATGCAAAATCTGTATTGAACTTTAAGTCAAGTACAAAAAATAGATCAAATAAATTTTACGTGTAAAAAATAAGTCAAAGTATCAGAAATGGACAAAAAATAAATTTGCGGCAAACCCAATATACCCGCGGAGGGTGAGAACGGCAAACCGTTCTCACTCTCCGCGGGGGCACTTGTGAGGGTGAAGACCCTCATGCGTTCACGTACCCTCATTTCGTGGTGATCATTTAAACTTCAAAAGGCCATAACTTTTGCTACGGATATCCGTTTTGGATCGTTAAGATATCAAATTGAAACTCTCGTCGAGGCCCACACATTGCATGCTTGTTCGAGACCAAAATTTATCGTTTAAGCCTTCAATTCGACATCCGAATATTTTACAAACTATTTTCTGTATTATTTGATTCTATTATAATTTTTTTAAATAGTTAGCTATTTTATTTAGGGTTGTATTCCCCGATTATTCAAGATTCTGAAATTAACGTTATTATCCTTAAATAGTTAGCTACTTTAACTTCACAATTATTTAAGATTCGACAATTATTAGTCATAATTATTATTCAAGCTTCGACAATTATTATTCAAGATTCTGAAATTAACGTTATTATCTTTAAATAGTTAGTTACTTTAACTTCACAATTATTTAAGATTCGACAATTATTAGTCACAATTATTATTCAAGATTCGACAAATATTATTCAAGATTCTGAAATTACCAATTATTATTCAAGATTCTGAAATTAACGTTATTATCTTTAAATAGTTAGTTACTTTAACTTCACAATTATTTAAGATTCGACAATTATTATTCAAGATTCTGAAATTAACGTTATTATCTTTAAATAGTTAGTTACTTTAACTTCACAATTATTTAAGATTCGACAATTATTATTCAAGATTCTGAAATTAACGTTATTATCTTTAAATAGTTAGTTACTTTAACTTCACAATTATTTAAGATTCGACAATTATTATTCAAGATTCTGAAATTAACGTTATTATCTTTAAATAGTTAGTTACTTTAACTTCACAATTATTTAAGATTCGACAATTATTATTCAAGATTCTGAAATTAACGTTATTATCTTTAAATAGTTAGTTACTTTAACTTCACAATTATTTAAGATTCGACAATTATTATTCAAGATTCTGAAATTAACGTTATTATCTTTAAATAGTTAGTTACTTTAACTTCACAATTATTTAAGATTCGACAAGAATTTTGAATAATAATTGTCGAATTGGAATACAAATCTAAATAAATAGCTCTCTATTTAAAGAAATTATAATAAATCAAATAATACAGAAAATAGTTTGTAAAATCTTCAGATGTCAAATTGAAGGCTTTAAACGATAAATTTTGGACCAGAAAATGCTTGAAATGTGTAGGCCTCAACGAAAGCTTCAATTGATATCTTAACGGTCCAAAACGGATCCCGTAGCAAAGTTATGGCCATTTGAAGTTTAGATGATCACCACGAAATGAGGGCACGTAAGAGGCGAGTGACGCAGAGGGTCTTCACCCTCACAAGTGCCCCCTCGGTGAGAATGGTTTGTCGTTCTCACCACGCGGCAAATCGTTCTCACTGTGCGCAAGGGGTCTTCACCCTCACAAGTGCCCCCTCAGTGAGAATGGTTTGCCGTTCTCTGCACGCGGCAAACCGTTCTCCTTCATAAAACTCTCTGCGGGGGCATATCGGTTTGTCGCGAATCTATTTTTTGTCTATTTTCGATACTTTGAGCCATTTTATGCACGAAAAATTTGTTTAATCCATTTGTTGCACTTGGCTTAAAGTTCAATCCAGATTTTACATTTTACCCTTAAAAATATTTGGTGATGTATATAGTTGTAATTAATATAATAAATTATAAATATTTAATTAATTTATTATATTAATTATAATAATAATTATTTAACACATCAACGAATATTTTAATAAAATAAACTTACTATTGATTGATCTAAATTGGAGGGCTGAACTCCAAATTTAGCTTGGAGCTTGAACAAGTCATGCTATATTTTAACTATAACGACGGGTTATACGTTGACAGTTTTTGAAAACTTAATTATTAATTTAAAGTAAGTCGGATAAAATATAATCGAATTCTTAAACTTAAGAGTCAAGAACATTTAGACCTTAAACTATTTTTATATCGAAATTGATCTGCACTTTTTGGTCATTAGTAAAACGGGCAAATGACTCGGTATAATTTGTCAAACATCTCTAAGTTCTTGCTTGTGATGAATATTTTATTTAGAAAATTATTTAAGATATCCATTATCTATGATTCTTATGTTCAAGGGCTAAATTGCGTTTTATCTTAGTAAAATGAAATCACTTATAAATGAAATCACTTGTGTTCAAGATATTGGACAAATTATACAAATTTATACACACACATAAAGGTTGGATTTTGAATTACATTTGAGCAAGAGGTAATGACTAAGTCAAACAAAACAGAGGAACCATCATTCGTTGACTTGAAAGTAAACAATGATGATCAGTCAACCTCAGGATTATCGAATAGAATGACTGTTCTCATTTTCTTCCGGCGTCGTCTTCAAAACCCACCTCCAAAGCCCTGAGCCCAGTGATCGGCGCCGTTCTCACTTCCAGTTCCGACATACTGAGTGCAAGAAACAGGCGCCAAGCACAGCCCTCTACTTCTCAGATCTCTCACCTTTTCTTGATTACCCTTGATAAAACCATTCTCCTTTTGCATTAAAGTGAGTTTAATAATGATTATGGGTATGATTAAGACTCGGAAATGAACGTGTTTAGAAGAAAATATACCTGGTGAGGCGCCACTTTTCTTCTCAGGCATGGGTCATTCAAGAGCTAGAAAAAGGAAAGAAAAATTAGAATGAGTACTGTTGTTTCTTTCTCTATCCCTTTTTCTCTGATTCACCTTTTTTTGAACTTTTAATAATATTCAAATTGAGTAAAGCTGAGAGCTTTGTTCTTCGAGTGCTTTTTATTTATGGATTAATTAGTTTAATTATTAGAGACCCTTTAGGGTAGAGAGCCTCTCCACCTTTCCCTACCTTAGCTTTAGTGCTGACTATGGATCCAGTAAAACATGCAAATATAAATTATAAATGCATGGATAATACCTGACCAGGATCTTCCGGAAATACACTGTGTCCTTCTGCTTGAACCTACATACAAAGTAAGAAGAAAAGCTTAGAGAGAGAGAGAGAGAGAGAATGTTTTAGTTGAGCCTAGGGAAATGTGAAGTTTTAGGGTACTTACAAAATGTTGGTTTCTCATGGTTTTCGAGGCATTCCTGAGGTGAGGAGAGCTAAGAGCCTGCATTTAAGGCAAACGTGGTAAAATAGATGCCCTTGGTTAGCTCTGAATGGGAGAGGCTTTTGCAGAGAGTATATAAATTGTGAAAACTAGAAATATGACCTCGATTTGACCATGAAGGAATCTGATGTAGCCAATGGCTTCCATCAGGACAGAAGCAGTGTCAGTCTGCAAAAAGAGCAACACACACACACACACACACCCCCACGAATCATGTGTTGTGTATTCTTTTCATGTTCAAAAGATGGAATACCCAGATTCAAAAAGACCTCCATTTTTGTTTTGTGTGGAAGGAGATGAAAATTTATGTCAGGAGAACAAACTTTTAGTTACTCATATTCTACTCGTTAGATCTACATCAATTTATTATGATCAAAACAAAATTGGAAGACCAATATACAAATTAGCCTTCTAGTATTGATCACTCTTCAGGTTTCATACGATGCAGAGTAGACAAAATCGATGGCCAAAGTTCTTCACTTTTCTTCTACGTTTAAAATAATTTGAGGAAAGTAACGAAATTCTATGCTTTACCTTTCCAAAAGGAGACACTAATTGATGCAGGGCTGTTATTCTATCCCCTAGCTTCTCCTTCCTCACCTGCTTTAGAAAATTTCAGCTCACAAAGACTTTCGGATGCAGACGAAGTAAACGAAAGCAACCGACCGGAGATTCTTCTTCCTTACCTTTAATGGTGGTAGGGTTGAGGACGACAGAACCCTAGCCTTCTTACCAGTTCCAGCATTCGCTGTCCTATTGCACTGTTTTCATTTCAACACGAATCGACCCAAATATTAGATTGAATTGCTGTTTTCTGGCCTAGAATTCAAATAAAGGAGCTGAACTTACCTCGGATGAAGCATGAGATAGTCGATTTTTCCGGCCGACATTGTTGTAAGAGAAATCTATTATGGTATCGTTGCAGACACCACTAGTGACGCAAGAGCTAGGAGAAGAAGCTGGCTTTGTTTGCGAGAATGAAGCTCTGAGGGTTGGAAGTTCAAAGGAGTAGTGGTTGGCGGTTCGGAAAACTTCGTTCTTGATATCATCAACAGGAAGGCTTGCTGATGGATTCAAGAGTCGATCTTCCAGATTTTCCAACATATCAGGTTGAAAATGGCTGAGGCAGGTCGTCCTTTCTTCATCTCCTGCTGACAATCCACCTCTGAAAAAAATTGATTCATTGATTAATATCTATTTCAGGTTGAACAAAACACCAAGTCACTATGCTGACAGAGAGAAAGAGAGAGAGAGAGAGAGAGAGAGAGAGAGAGAGAGAGTTAATTCGTATAGATCAGAACCAGTGGAAAAACTCTCAGTGTGGATAGTAATAAACCCATAAAAAAACAATGAATAAGTTTATGAAACAAAACTATAAAGCTTTTAGAGAAGGTTAGCAAAATATGCAGGCCAGAAGAGATTGACGAAAATAGATAGATAGATATAGGCAATTTACAAGAGTAGAAGGCTCAAAGACTGAGGATGCTCCTGGTTATCTGCAAAACCATTACAGGGAAGCGAAGAAGAAGATCCAAGAAGATGGTTAGGGAAGAAGAGAGCAGATGGTGGATACATGCCCCACCAGTAGTTAGGGTTTCCACCCATCATTTTGTTTCACTGAAATGACCACTTTAGTTATGCCTTCACAGAGAACACTCTCTCTTCACTTCCTCTCACTTCCCTCGTTCAGAAAATCTCAAGCGAATGCCATTACCCAAGCTCTGAGAGTTCTGCTTCCATGGCTGTTGGGTCTGCAGAAGTTTTATAGATCGGATGGGGTTGGGTCTACTCTTGTCGTTCTCTTCTTCCATTTGTTTAGTAATATGTTTTCCTTCCCTTCTTGCTTTTGCTTTATTACCAAGTGGAAGCAGAAAAAAAAGCTGGCGGATACCCTATTCCTAGCTATTAAATTAATGGATTTAGGGGATATAACACCCTTAATTTAGGGCTATCTTTGGGATCTGGGATCGTTTTGAAACTAGGGCTAGACTTGATTAGGGTTTTGGTTTCTACAAAGAAGGAATAGATGATATTTTTATTTTATTTTAAAATAAAAAATTAATTTTTCGAGACTTATTTAAATGAATTATGATCAATTGTTTCTTATTTATGAAGTTTTAATTAATTAATTATAATTAATTGAATAAAAGGGAGGTTTCAACTAGCATAATTCATAGAAAAGCTAGCTTTTCCTATTTAAATAAAAAAAAGTTATGGGTCTCTTACTCCTCGCAAAAGCACACTTAAGAGTGGAGGTTTAGATCCAATATATATACTAGCCTAGACAACTCTCTGTTTCCGATGTAGTATCACATCATCCCTTCACTCTTTAAGGGCGACTGCCTCAGTTGGCGTTCTGACCGGGACATCCTGTAGGATGGCTGCTTCAATCGGCAGTCTGCTTGATGTGTTGTCTAACCGGCCCACAGAAGTGAGCCTCTGATACCAAATGATATGATATCGAGTCTCTTACCCCTCCTAAAAATGCACTTAAGAGTGGAAGTTTGAACCCAATATATATACTAGCCCATGCAATTCTCTGTTTCCGATGTGGTATCACATCACTTAATGCATACAAACACCAGCTATAATAATTCGTTATAGTAAGTCTTAAGTGATAATTCTTTCCGTTCGGTTAGTTCAGTTTTGCATATGACAAACCGAAAACCGAAACAAACATAATTTGGTTTAAAAATCGTAGAACTGAATGTCGGTTCAATAAACCTCGAAACCAATCAAAACCCCTAACGCCATGGTTAGAAATATCTTTTGTTTTACTTTGTAAGACTTATTTCTTTAGTTACATTCATTTGCTTTCTTTGAATAAAATCAAAGTGCCCATTAAATAAATCAAAATAAGCTCAAACACTTAATAAAATGCATTCTTTTCCAGGTTGTACGAAGCAAACAAAGAAGAAGATTGGAGAGGAGAGCTTTTTGAGAAAGGTCAACAAGTTCTGGTTTTATTATAAGATTTAGTGATTCTAACCCACTCACTCCCATCGTTTTTTATAATTAATTTTAATTAATAAAATCCAAATAAATTGTTCAAACAACTGTAAAATAGCAATCCTTCACCAAGTGTTGATCGTATGTTTTAATTGGCTGATTTAAAGTAGATCCCAAAAAAGGAAGTCTCATTTTGTTTCTCTCTGTCCCGTCCCTCCTCGTAAAACTACAAAGCACAAACATTTGTCACGTGTTAATTATTGATTGGTCCAACTAATTATTTATTTAATTTAGAGGGTATATCTAAAAGGTAAATAAAAAGTTATTCTTTTGAAAAAATAAAATATTATGATAAATGAATATGGACAAAAGGGCAATTATGGAATTATCAAAATGTTAATAAAAAATCACGAGTAATTGGATGAGAATAAAACACAAAACTATGCTGTTTAAGCCTTTAAGGTAAGCATTTCTCCAAATTACCCTTGTAAATCATTCCGAATTCCCTCTCTACCTCTTCGGCTATGCTGGCTTCCCCAAGCCTTCTCAACCCTCTGGTGAACACCTTGACTACGTAATCATCAACCTTGAACCCGGCCCCAAATCCACTCTTCTTCATCAAACTGTAAATCCTGACCGTTGATTCTTTCCTATCCGCAGCAATCACTGCCTTGATCAGCCTGAGCAACCCCTTATCGTCAAGCTGGATCGTTCCTTCTTTTTCCAACTCACAGATCAGACGGTCGATGTCCTCCGCCATCCCATTCCTCGCCAACGCAGAAGCTAGGTCCGCGTATAGACTCAAATCCGGGTTGTATTCAGATCGGACGGTCGAGAATACTACGAGCGCCAAAGCACACTGATCTTGCCGAAGAAGCTCTTTAAGAGCGGCGAGGAGGTCTGCTTTGAGAAGCCGAGAGAGGGTTTTGGAGGTTATGGTAAGGAGGTTGTCAGGGTCGGACTTTTGGGCCCGTTTGAGGGATTGAACGGCTTGGATTGCTTCGATGCTCAGGACTCTGCCTTTGACGAGGGGTCCGCGGTTGTCGCGTGGCCCGCAGGTTACAGGAAGGTACCTAGAAATGGCGGGGATTGGATTAGTTTGCGGTTTGGAGAAGCTGTGTGAGAGGGAGGAAAGGGAACTTCTTTGCAGAGAGGACGCCATTGACGAGTGACGAAAGAACCTGTTTAAGTGGTAGATAAGAAAGGTGGGGATTCTCGGTTTTTTTAACGAGACGATTTTGCCCTTACAGCTTGTAAATTTAAAATTTTTAATTGAAAATTTGCACGCCGCATGATGGTGTTTAAATATTATCGAGAAATATCAACCGTCTGATCCGGTAAAATATACATTGTTTAATAAACAAGAATTTATTCAGTGAGGCAAAAAAATCGTCGACAGCAGGATTCGAACCTGCGCAGGCAAAGCCCAACAGATTTCGAGTCTGTCTCCTTAACCACTCGGACATATCGACCATTGCGAGAAAGAAGAGTTAACAAAAACAACTAATTATCTACATGATCGAATATGAACTAATCTTAATGATCCAGTCTATCTACAAATATTTTTAACTCTTAATTATTCATAATTCCTTTACAACCAGGGGAAATTATGAAAGGAGTTTCCTTTTCGAGTGTTCTTGTTCTGGGTCGTCCTGAATTTAAAGATTTTCTGTTGTAGACTTAGGTGAAAACTCAATTTTTATGCAGGGCTGGGAGAAATTCAATTACAGCCTTTTTCGATACAGAAATCTACACTACATCTACAGTTTCTTCCTCAAATCACTCGGTTTACATTATATAATCCATAGAAGTTCTTACAAGATTATACGCCAACGAAAATACACGAAATTCACTGTAAATAACTAACATTCTGGTGCTGCATTTCAAACCCATAGTTGGGATTTTCACGACGGGTGCGATCATTCCTCTTCAACCACTTGTAGAAAGAGTAACAGAGCAGTCTCAAACAGAAGAGAATTCCTATGATTATTAAAGCTGATATAACGTAGTCTTTTGCTGTCCGAGAATGTCGGCATTCAAAGAAAAAACCCAAGCACACCATGGCTGCTCTGCTACTCGATTTTCAGGTCTCAAATTGGCTTCAATGGCGGAAAAATGAAACCTTTACCACTTTGACGATGACTTCCTTCCTTCTTCCCCTTATTCTTTCTGCTTTTGGTCATGACTTCTTTATCACTTTTATGTAAAGCATGGAATATACCAAAGTTTGTGATTGCTAGTTACCGCCTCTTTGGTCTTCTTTAGCTGACGGGTCGGATCTTTCGGAACAACAATCGAGTTTTCACACGTGGGGGAGACACGTGCGAACCCATCTGCCTTTCATCTTCTCGCCTCGCTGTCGTCATTCGTCAATGCATTTGACGGAGAAAAGTAGTTCCGGATGATACTTTGGAGGCCTTTACTCAGGTACCCTTTCTTCTACTCCGTTTGGCTGCTGAAAAAAAAATCGATGAAATTGAGGATATTATTTTTCTAACGGAAGGTGTAATTTTTGTTGATTCTCGTACGCTAAGAAAGTGGCTTTCGCCTATCAATTTGGTATATTGAACCCGTTGTTTGAATTCCTTTCATTCTTCGTAGGAACAGCCCCTTCATATGCCCAAATGTTTCTCCATTACTCCTTAGGCTGCTGAACTGTTCTTCGTTCTAATGATCTTTTTTTTGCCAATTATCATGATTATCTAGCATCTTTGCTTGACTTTCTGTGGTGATTTTTCCCCTGCCATCTGTGCAGATTCGGTAGCATTCTGAAATTTTTGCATACGTATGCCCAACCCCAGTTGGTAATTCTGAAATTTAAGGAAATTTTGTTTGGCAAATTACACATCTTACTGACGTTCAATCTATGATGCATGATTGTTTATTTTAACCTCAGTTTAAGCTCAGTAGACATGGTTCTTAATTTACTTATTCTTCACTTAGTTTGACGATGTTGATGTTAATATACATATGCAACACAGACTACGTCCCGACTATCATTGGAGCTGCAGCGTAAGAATGGATGGTAGAAAAGATATTCATAGCACTTCTGGTGCTGGAGACCAAAAATGGAAGTCGAAAACAGTAGAATTGTTGCGGAGACCAGTGAATACTCAAGCCAGTAAGAATGTAGCATGAGGGTTATAGACCAACACCAACTGGACATTAATTATTGTTAATTTTCTGATCAATTATGAGTTTTTTTTTTTTAATTTTGGAAGCAACTAAATTTTTTAAAAAGCCGAAAATAAAGATTGTTAGCTATTTTGATCGATTTTTTAATTTGGGTATTGAAATATTCTTTTTCGAGCTTTTCTTGTGTTGGTTTGGAGTATGGTGTTCTTATTGCATTTTTGGTATTGTGAAGAACAATGAAACCATTTTCCCTTTTATTATCTCTCACATTACTCTATGCAAGTGTATTGAGACTTGATGTTGATGTACAGATTCCTCCTCAGCGAGGGATTCGGCTGTGAAAGGAAATTCTATGCTTTCTTCTGGAAAGCATTCAATGTCTGTTGAAGTAAGATTACATTGTTGAGTTTTTTACGTCATTTATTATGCTTATTCAGGCTAATTTTTCCAAGTGGGTTTTGGTAAACCTTATTCCAACTTAAACCCTAGTTGAAACATTGCAAACGTCATTGTTTTTTCAGCGATATCTGTCTTGATGACCATGTTCAAGATGAAAGATGACTCTTTTAAAATGAAATCCGCATAACCTTTGGCGCCATTCTTATGAGAAATTTCAAGTTTTTTGGAAAAAATTTTGGGTACCAGTATTAGATTAGAAAACACTGCAGAAAAGTTATCATATTTTTCAGCATGACTTGCTTGAAATTCCTAGAAGTTTTCACGCTGTAGAATTTTTCATTATTTAATCTCGATAATTTATGGTTTTTCTGGGTTTTAATGTGCAGGTGGGTCAGTCTCTCTTCCGATTTATCAAAGGAAGGGGGTATATATTTGATCTAAGTAGATTGATACAGCTTCTTTCCAATATTTAGTTATGTTTATTTTTCTCCGTTTTTAATTTTTTTTTGGGTTTGCAGTGGACATACGCAGGAAAGGATCGAAAGAGAGATGGGAGTGAAGATTCTTTTTCCATCGTCGAACGAGGAATCTATTAGTATAATTATTTTTGTTTATCTTGTGGAGTATTTATCAAGTTCATATTACTGGTTTCAGACATATTAAAAACTCCAAAATGAATAATTAATTTGCAGCCATTGAAGGAAGTTCAGTTGATAGTATAACTAAAGCTTCAGAGAAGATTCAATCTATAATTGACGAGGTCAGTTGTTTATTCTAGTTCTTCCTCAGGAATGTTGTGCTGCTTAAATTGCATTTGATTGACTTATCATCTTATATCTATACAGTAGTTCTTTCTTGATTTTTTAAGATCCGAGGAACTGCAAAATGTACAATTAACTCCATTTTTTCTCGCTTTGTGCAGACAGTAAACAGCCCAATTCTGGATTACTCTCATTTTGTATCACTTCCACTGGCTATACACGCTGAACTAGTTGGGAAGCTTGTCGAATTTCAGAACAATATTCTGGGAATGACTGATAAACCTGTAGCTCAAAGGGCCGGTAAAAGATCAAACGTTGCAGACGATGGCAACAAAAACGCTGGAGTTAATAGAGCCCAAATACCTCTTGTCAATTACCTCCCTAAAGCTTCAACTTCCTCAACATTATCTGGTATTGTTGATTATTTATCTTGAATAGTTAGTTTTTGGAGCTTGAAATAAATTCATCCCACTTTTTCATTTGTGGTTGTTGGTAGATCTGGGAATTGACAAATCAATATTCATCAATCCTAGAACATTCCACTTAACAGTGCTCATGTTGAAGTTGTGGAATAAGGACCGAATTAATACCGCTGCTGAAGTTTTGCGGGTAAGTTCCTACGGAATTGGCATCAGGTAGACATTGGGCAGATTTTGAAATTATTGAAATTGGAGGGTCTGTTTTTCTTTTCTTATAGAATGTCTCCTCCAAAGTGATGGATGCATTGGATAATCGACCTGTCGTCATTAGACTTAAGGGGCTGGTGAGTTTTTTCTTTTTTAATCTTACTCTTAGACAATGGGATAATTGGTTTGATTGTTAACTATTCACAAGTTTTTGACATGTTTAGAAAATTAGCCTTGAAAATTCCCAATGAAAGCCTCATCACCAAGCCTGGCGGGCCGACCTTTGAAACACATCCCAGGTCGGACCTGATCGGCCTTGGCATTCACCTGTTAAAAAGTCGGGCTGGGGGCGGGCTTCGGCTTGGCCTTGTATAAAAAAGAAATTTGGGCCAATTGCTGACCTTGACCTGATTCTGTGTTGTATTACAGGATTTGATGAGAGGTTCACCGGACAAAGCTCGTGTTCTCTATGCTCCCATTGAAGAAGCAGGAAACGAAGGACGATTATTGCGTGCTTGTAGTATCCCATTTCTACTGCTAATGTTTCCAAGTTTCAAACAATAAGATTGATGGTTTTTTCTGGTTGAAGTTGTCAGTCACATAATTTCTTTCGAGTTTCTTAACATTTTCTTAGAAGTAATTACTGATGCTTTTGTCGAAGCTGGGCTTGTTCTAGAGAAAGATGCAAATCATACGCTGAAGGTATTATTTCCCATCTTTTTGGCTGTTCTTTTCATTATTGGATGCAAAAAAAAAAAAAAAAAAGAAACTAATTTTTTTCTCATTAATTTTCAGTTGCATGCTACTTTGATGAACGCCAGACACAGGAAAGGGTAATAGCTTCAATGTAGTTCATTATTTTACTTCATCGTAATATCACATTTTTCACTTAAATTATTCAGGAAGCCTGGCTCGATAAAGATGGATTGGTTCGATGCAAGAGGAATTTTCGAGCGATATGGAAGTGAGGAATGGGGAGAATATCGTATCCCAGAAGCTCATCTTTCACAGAGGTTTGTGTTTGATGGCAATGGATATTACCATCGCTGTGCTTCCATACTCTTCCCTTGAACTTTCCATGTTAACTGAGTCACCTGCTTTAGTCAGGAAAACCATGAGAGCAGAATCAATTTGCTAGTTTCATCTCTCTCTTGAGTGACTTTGTGAGTCTTGTCATGGTTAAGTGATAAGTGTGTATTTTACATACTTATTTATACTTTTTACACTTGATTTGATAAGTTTATTCTCAAGTGTATGAAAGTATTTGATGAGTTTTGTTTAAGTGTGCAGAATACGTATTTAAAACAGGTAATGGCAAAACAGTGAATGTGGCTATCGATCGCCACATTACCAGCGATTATTCACCACACATGAATTCAATTTGGAAAGTTTTAATCTCGGCCATTAACATGCGAGGAGAATGAATCAAAGTGGAGGATTGAGTAAAAAGAAAATATAAAATAAAAAAAACCTAAAAGCAGAGCCTTGAGGATTTGGCATTCGGCAACTATTAAGCAAGAACATCCTGGAGATTCTCCGATGAGCAAGCGAGAGCAATTTTGGAAAGATTTAGCGATTCAGTTTTGAGCAATTTTGGAAAGAAATAATCAGAGCAATAGATCGACTGAAGAAAAAGAAGAATAAACCTAAAGAAAGCAAGCAGCGATAAAAAGGGGGGGTCTGCGATTTTGAGCTGCGGCAGAGGGCAGCTACCGAGCAAGAGCGAACAGCGACTCGGCGTTCTCCGGCGATTAAGAAGGGCGCAACACTTCGGCGACTTTGAGAGCAGATCCGGCGAGTGAGGCATGCGACGATCCGGCAACTCTGGTACGCAGCAGCTTCGGTCTTCGGCGTTCGGCGAAGAGGAGAGCCGGCGATTCTGATTCAGCGCCTCCCCAGCACAGCAACAAGGAAGTTTTAATATTTAAATTAGTTTTCTTTTTTTTATTTAACTTTTATTTATGAAAATCATTAATTTCATTATTATTATTATTGTTTATTTATCGATTAACATGAACTAAATTCCTAGTTCTAGGGTTTCGACGTAACTTTACTATGATTATTTATTTTGTTTAATTCAAGTATTTAATTTTCTTTTCTGTTCTGTGTTGAGTAATCTATTCTGAACGTAATGCTTAGGTTTGATTGATCACCAAAACTAAGAACTTTAGGGTTGATTCGGGATGCGAGAGCGGAGAATTTAACCGTGCACTGAATAGTTTGCCATGAAAAGGATGTTAGGCTAGAGATAGCTAATGCGTTCATGTGGTAGTATAATTTCTCATTCTTAATGTATTCAATTAATTCTCAGGATTAGAGACCGAGAGGTGATAATTCGTTAATTGAATAAGTTTGTTTTTGCTCGAGAGAGATTAATAAATATTTTCGTGAAATTGCCATCAACACATAGAAATAGGATTTAACTATTTGAATTAGGTCTAATAAATAGGATTAGCTAAGTGAAATCGAAACCCTGGATTTTCTCATCATATAATCTTACTCTTTATATTCAAGTCTATTATTTAAATTGTTTAAGTGCTTTTATTTGAATTATTTTAATTTAATTTAAAATCCAAAAATCATTTATTATTTCTTTTCAAATTAAGCTAAAAATTAAATATTCATTATTTAACACAATTATTCCTCGTGGGATCGACACTCGTACTTTTATATACATTTTATTACTTTTGCGACACGTACACTTGCGTATTACGATTTTTTCGCAACAAGTTTTTGGCGCCGTTGCCGGGGAATAAATTTTGTTATTTTTGAATTATTTGATTTTAGTTTATATTTGAAATTTTATTATTTATTTATTATTTATTTCTTTTATTATTGAAAGCTTAAATTACATTATTTGCACATTGCAGGTGCATGCGAAAATTAGGTACTGCCAACCTAATCCCTATCGATCTTGAAATTGAACGAACTTGCCGTAAAAATCGAAGGGAAACAAGACAAGCAATTATGGCAGCTAATCAAAATGCAGATGATCAAAATGCTCACATACCACAGATGGTCGGGGTTGAGGCAGTCGAAAGAAGGACTTTGTTGGATTATGTTATGCCATCCATGGACGGGGTTCAATCAGCAATCCGAAAACCGGCTATCACGTGCAATAATTTTGAAATAAAGCCGGGTACAATACAAATGATTCAACAATATCAATTTTGTGGTCTACCTAACGAGGATCCCAAGGATCATATTGCTAGCTTTGTCGAGGTTTGTGATACATTCAAATACCATAATGTCTCTGAGGATGCTATCAAGCTCAGGTTATTCCCCTTCACGCTAAGAGATCGCGCAAAGAATTGGTTACACTCCTTACCGCCAGGCTCAATTACAACGTGGAACGAATTGGTTCAGAAATTTTTATCTAAGTTCTTTCCCTTTGAAAAGATGGCAAGACTCCGAAATGAGATCACCAATTTTACTCAATACGATGGCGAGACAGTTTATGAATCATGGGGCCGATTCAAGGAGCTTTTGAGAAAATGCCCCCAACATGGTCTACCACAATGGATGCAAATACAGACATTCTTCATCGGCCTATCAAGTTCTACACGGACGCTTGTCAACTCAGCAGCTGGTGGATCATTATTATCTAAGACAGAAGTGGAGGCATTTAACCTGTTAGAAGAGTTATCCCTAACTAATGATCAGTGCCCGGTTGAACGTCAGATTTTGAGGAGGCAGTCAAATACACCAGAAATGGAAGCAATAAGAGCATTGACTACACAAGTTGCTTCCCTCACTCAGCACATTCAAGGAAATCAAGTTTCAGTTAATGCAATTCATTCTCCGATCAATCAATGTCAGTGGTGCCAAAGACCACATGCTAGTGAAAACTGTCAGCAAGGGAACCAAATGGCTAATAGTTCATCTGAACAAGCTCAATTTGTGGGAAATTATACTAGACCAACATACCAGAATTCAGGGAACTATTTTAATGGGGGGCGCAACAATCACCCAAATTTTTCATGGCAAAATCAGAACAACACCGTGCAATTACCTCAAGTGCCTCAGCAAGGACCACCAGTGCAGGAAAGGAAGGTTAATCTTGAAGAGTTAATTGCCAAGATGGGAGAACGCACCAACAATATAATTGCTGAAATGGGGGAGCACACTAATAAATTTATGGCTGAAACAAGAACCACCTTACAAAACCAGTCAGCCCAAATTCGAAGCTTGGAGACACAAATGGGCCAGATGGCAGCTGCACTAAATGGACGCCTACAAGGTACATTACCCAGTTCCACTGAAATCAACCCCAGAGAACAATGCAATGTCATTACACTTAGGAGTGGTAAAGTTATTGAAAATTGCGTCAAGGAAAATAAGAAAGTGGTCGCACATGACGGAATGCATTCGTCATCATCCGAGTCCACACCAAAGGATCAAGAGCTGCTGGAAGCTCCACCTCAGATCTCAAAGGAGATCATCCCAAAAGTTCCTTTTCCACAAAGACTGAAAAATGTGAAGCTTGATAATCAGTTTTCTAAATTTCTTGATATCTTCAAAAAGCTCCACATCAATATTCCATTCGCAGAGGCACTCGAGCAAATGCCTAAATATGCAAAGTTTCTGAAAGACATCTTGTCTCATAAACGGAAAATTGACAAATATGGCACGATCGCTTTGACTGAGGAATGTAGTGCCATTGTTCAACGGAAGCTTCCACAAAAATTGAAAGATCCGGGAAGTTTCACCATACCATGTGCAATTGGGGAGTCCAATTTTGAGCGGGCATTATGTGATTTGGGTGCTAGTATAAATTTGATGCCTCTATCCATATTTCGGAAGCTTGGTATAGGTGAAGCAAAGCCCACAAGTGTAGTTCTGCAAATGGCCGATCGCTCTATTAAGCATCCGTATGGGTTGATTGAAAATGTCCTTGTCAAAGTCGACAAGTTTATTTTTCCCGCGGATTTCTTGATTCTTGATATGGACGAAGACCGTGACATCCCAATAATATTAGGTCGTCCATTTTTGGCAACAGGAGGTGCTATCATTGATCTTAGAAAAGGAGAGCTCAAATTGCAAGTTCACGATGACGAGGTGACATTCAAGGTGTATAAATCAATGAATTACCCCACAGCTAGCGATGAGCCAATTGCCGATAATGTGCCAGACAAAGAGCTTCCTGAAATTGATAAATTAGTAAACGGAAAAAGAGCGAAGCCATATCTTAACGGAGTTTTGCAGAATGATACAACTATTACTCTCCGTGCACCAGATTAGCAAGAGGCTTACAACGTCAAGCTAATGACGCTAAAACAAGCGCTTGGTGGGAGGCAACCCACCCAAGTATCCTTTTTAGTTCGTTATTTCAATTTTTGTTTGCATTAGTTTTGTTTATTTTTTATTTTTTATTTTTATTTCATTTTATTAGTATTAAATTTTAAAAAAAAAAAAAACAAAATAAATAAAAATAAAAATAATCATCTTTTGTAACCCATTGGTTATTTATTTTTTATTTTTTGTTTTTATTTTATTTCTTATCATTATTATTAGTATTTCTATTTTTATGTTTTAGTTTCTTATATCATTTTATTTTCTTTATTTCTTGTCTTTTATTTTTGTTTTTCTTTAAAGAGGTTCCGATTAAGTCATTTTATTTTCTTTTTATCATTTAATTTTTCTTCTGTCTTACTGTTATTTTTAATTTTCTTTAGTTTCTTATTTTATTGTCTTTTTATTTATTTATCGTTTCTTTTATGTTATTTATTTTTCTTCTTTTAAATAGGGTCCAATTTAGTTATCTTAAATTCTGTTATTCATTTATCATTTTATTTTATTTTATTTAATTTTTTTATTTTTATTTTTTTTTGTTATGTTATTTATTATTTTCTTTTCTTTTTATCTTTCTTTTTCTTGTTCTAAGTAATTTTTATTTTAGATTAATTAGCCATTTATTTTCATTTATTTATTTTTCCTTATAATTTTTATTTTCTTTTATTTTCCTTTATTTTATTTTATTGTATTCTGTTTCTATTTCTATTTGTTTTTTTTTTTTTTTTTTTTTTTTAATTCGTTCTTTTTATCTTTCTTTCTTTTTATTTTCTTCTTACTTCATTTTTTCTCTCGTATTTTCATTTCCCGTTTCAAGTATTTTCATTTTCGGTTAGTATTTATCTATTTAGTTGTTAAGTAAAAAAAAAAAAAAAAAAAAGGGTTCCTCTGCTCAATTGCTCCTTCGACCGAAGCTCCACCACACTACTACCGGGCCCCATATGAGGTACACAATCTCCTTCGTATTTTTCGTGTATGTTTTATTTAACATTGGGGACAATGTTTATATCAAGTTTGGGGGGGTTTTATTTGGATATTATTTTTTAGGAAGTCTGCTTAATATTTTAAATTCTATGGTATGATTATTTATTTCATTTGTTTAAAGTGTCGATGACTGCACCTTTGATCAATGCATGTTTCAACTTCTGAATAGATTCTGAGATAGTATGATTTATGATAGTAGCATTGATTGGAGTTTAGGAAGTTAGACTTGTTTGTGGAATTGTTCATTCTTGTTTAAATTTAGCTGATAATGATATAAATTGTTGTCTTGAGATCGAGAGCCTAAACACAGTAAGGGAGTGCTTGAGTGTAAACACTGAAAGGGAGTGAGCTCCAGTTAAAATTAGTGAGTAATTAGTGAGTATTAAATTGTTCTTGGTTTTGCCCTGCATTCATGAATACAAATTATGATTTTTTGCAGAATTAAGAGAATGACTTAGGCCATTTTTGAATCGTTTGAGCTTTTATTGACATACCTCATTTGTGTCATTTAAATGGCACCCTTAGTCTCCTATTTGAACCTTCATTTACCACTATTTTGTCAACCCTAACTTAGCCTACCCTAAAATTATTTTGACTATCCTATTTATTGAGCACAGGGTTGTGGGTGCATATTATGGGGAGAGTTGGAGAAAGTAGTGGTGAGAATCAGAGCTAACTCTTTTGTCAATTGTCTAAGTTGTCAGTATTTTTGGATTTTATTTATTTTTCTTTTATGTTTTTCAGTGATTAAAAAAAAAAAAAAAAAAAAAAAAAAAAAAAAAAAAAAAAAAAAAAACATTCAAAGTTAGTAGAAAGTTGAATTGTTCAATAGTAGAACAATCTTTTATGTGCTATTTAATTTGTTGTTCTTATCATTATTTGTATTTTATGTTTGACATTGACAAAGGAGTTAGTTTTGAAAAATAGAGAGATAGACAAGTTTGGGGGGATTATTAAGTTAACTGATTAGAAAAAAGTTCAAGTGAGTGTAAGGAGTGAGGGTGACATAAGGATGGATTGTGCTCTAGAGTTTCGCTTGAATCCAAAAATTTTCTACCTTATAACCCGGCCTTACATTACAAGCTTAATTAAAGACCTATCGACTTTTATTCTGTTTATTCACATGTGTTATTAGTGAATTATGGGCAAGACTGATGAACACTAAGAGTGAATGGAGTGACCCTGAGAGTTATTTTTATTACCCTTCTCATAAGACACAATTATAGATCTATCAGTTAAATGAGAATGAGTTTGAGCACGAACACACACAAGAATTTCTGATTAAGTTTCTATCAATGTGATATCATGAGTGATATTATTGAAAGTGTTTATCTAGATAGTTTGTTTGCATGCAATTATCAAGCTGAGACGAAATGCTGCGAACTATGACTTAAATAATTTTACCATAGAAATTTGAAATGTTTTGCAGACTTTAATTTTTAATTCTTGAATAAATTTTGTTTGATTTTCTATGATTATTTGTGTTCGCTTGAGGACAAGCTTTCATTCAAGTTTGGGGGTGTGATAAGTGTGTATTTTACATACTTATTTATACTTTTTACACTTGATTTGATAAGTTTATTCTCAAGTGTATGAAAGTATTTGATGAGTTTTGTTTAAGTGTGCAGAATACGTATTTAAAACAGGTAATGGCAAAACAGTGAATGTGGCTATCGATCGCCACATTACCAGCGATTATTCACCACACATGAATTCAATTTGGAAAGTTTTAATCTCGGCCATTAACATGCGAGGAGAATGAATCAAAGTGGAGGATTGAGTAAAAAGAAAATATAAAATAAAAAAAAACCTAAAAGCAGAGCCTTGAGGATTTGGCATTCGGCAACTATTAAGCAAGAACATCCTGGAGATTCTCCGATGAGCAAGCGAGAGCAATTTTGGAAAGATTTAGCGATTCAGTTTTGAGCAATTTTGGAAAGAAATAATCAGAGCAATAGATCGACTGAAGAAAAAGAAGAATAAAACCTAAAGAAAGCAAGCAGCGATAAAAAGGGGGGGTCTGCGATTTTGAGCTGCGGCAGAGGGCAGCTACCGAGCAAGAGCGAACAGCGACTCGGCGTTCTCCGGCGATTAAGAAGGGCGCAACACTTCGGCGACTTTGAGAGCAGATCCGGCGAGTGAGGCATGCGACGATCCGGCAACTCTGGTACGCAGCAGCTTCGGTCTTCGGCGTTCGGCGAAGAGGAGAGCCGGCGATTCTGATTCAGCGCCTCCCCAGCACAGCAACAAGGAAGTTTTAATATTTAAATTAGTTTTCTTTTTTTTATTTAACTTTTATTTATGAAAATCATTAATTTCATTATTATTATTATTGTTTATTTATCGATTAACATGAACTAAATTCCTAGTTCTAGGGTTTCGACGTAACTTTACTATGATTATTTATTTTGTTTAATTCAAGTATTTAATTTTCTTTTCTGTTCTGTGTTGAGTAATCTATTCTGAACGTAATGCTTAGGTTTGATTGATCACCAAAACTAAGAACTTTAGGGTTGATTCGGGATGCGAGAGCGGAGAATTTAACCGTGCACTGAATAGTTTGCCATGAAAAGGATGTTAGGCTAGAGATAGCTAATGCGTTCATGTGGTAGTATAATTTCTCATTCTTAATGTATTCAATTAATTCTCAGGATTAGAGACCGAGAGGTGATAATTCGTTAATTGAATAAGTTTGTTTTTGCTCGAGAGAGATTAATAAATATTTTCGTGAAATTGCCATCAACACATAGAAATAGGATTTAACTATTTGAATTAGGTCTAATAAATAAGATTAGCTAAGTGAAATCGAAACCCTGGATTTTCTCATCATATAATCTTACTCTTTATATTCAAGTCTATTATTTAAATTGTTTAAGTGCTTTTATTTGAATTATTTTAATTTAATTTAAAATCCAAAAATCATTTATTATTTCTTTTCAAATTAAGCTAAAAATTAAATATTCATTATTTAACACAATTATTCCTCGTGGGATCGACACTCGTACTTTTATATACATTTTATTACTTTTGCGACACGTACACTTGCGTATTACGATTTTTTCGCAACATTAAGCTCTGTTGCTTTTTAGATAGAGAGAGAGAGAGAGAGAGTGGATTTACTTGCTCTGATGATGGAGTGAAATGAGATGTGCTATAAAAAGAATTCATTCTGTTGTTTCAAATAAATCTCTCTATTACCTGATGAACAGACAAGAAAATGGTCATGATTTTTCTCCATCCTCTGTTATTCTTACTTTTTCATATTTCCATTCGTGAGCTTTCCATTCAGGAAGCTGTTGGACGACGAGCTGCATCAAAATCAAAACAACCCACCTTTACTTCATCCAGTATCATACCAACTACAATTCATAAATTGCTATAAAACAACGAGAATTGAGAGAGAAACATGATATACCAGTCCTCTGGAATCTGGTTTTCCCACAGTTGTTTGGCAAGCAAGTCTCCAATTTTTGGGTTTCTGCCAGAACCCAACAAAGCTCAATAACATTTTTAAGAAGACACTGTAACTAGATGATGATGATAGAGTGAAATGATGCGGGAATATTTACTCCTTTGAGTTTTTCCTTCTCTTTGTCTGTTCGAGGATTCAGTAGCTCCTTCCCTTGAATTATCTGAAACGGGTAGAAAATCTAATCAGAAATTCTGAATAGCTTTTCTTTGATTTTCTATTCTTGTTCAGTTTCGGGTGAGTAAAGCTAAGAAATTACCTCCACCATGCATGTCCCACAGGTCCCTCCTCCAGCACAGTTTAGCAGAGGTCTTGCCTGAAAAGCCACAATTTCATATATTTATCCTATGTATATATATACAGGGAGAAAGAGAGAGAAGCTTGATCACAATGTAGAAGGCTTACATATGGTCCATACAATTCAATATTAGAATTCAACATGACACGTCTGAGTTTTTGGCCACCACATTGCCGACGAAGGTGGACGTCCGGCGTTCCATCGGGAAGTAACACAGACTGCAACAAAAGGAAAATGCGATTCATAATTTCCATCTTATCTGCTCCAAAGGACAAAAAGAAAAGGCTAGCTTTTGACCAATTCTATTTCGTTTATGCCCCGATAAATGCAGATCAGAAAAAAAGCTACAGATGAAATGACGTACGCTAACAAAAGCAAAATCGACCAGAGGAGGCTCCTCGGGCTCAGTGGCTTCCGACGGAGTCTCCGAGGCCGCGCTGGCGGCAATGGCTCTGCCCCGGTTGAAACTCAGAGGTTCGAGGTGTTTGAGGGACAGGAAGGAGGAAGAGAAGCTACGACTAAATTTGAAAATGGGCGGGGAAGAGGAAGAAATGGGATAAGAACCCAGTTGCAGAGTCCCCATGGGAGGAGGAATGGAAGAGGAAAGGAGTGATTTTGAGGGGAGACCAGCATTGAAATGGATAAAATTTTGGACGAGCCACTGTAGGGATGGTGTGTGGTGGCTTTTATTTGATCGTCTTATCTGATAATGGGCTCAATTCCTAAATCTTAACAAAATAAAAACGCTTAGAAGGAGGGCTTGAACCTCCGACCTTGTGGTTAACAGCCACACGCTCTAACCAACTGAGGCTATTCCAGCTTTTGAAAGCAGCACTCAAGTGTTACTTATTTGTTATACATCTCCTATGTTCTGGTTAGAGTTTTGGAATTTTTACTGTTTTTCCTTCAAGCGCCCTGTCAGCGAGACCTGCAATGACCTTTATTCTGTGGTTGTAGCTTCTATGGAAAACCGTGCTTCTTCTCTATCATTTGTACAAAACTGTATTCCACTTCTGTCAAATTTTGTATGAGATAAAAGTAAAATTTTCAGCGCATAGGCTCCGACACATTCCAAATCTTCCCACCCTAGAATAATGGAAACCACTAATCTCTCATTCAAATATATGCCTATACTAAGTTTATTTTACATTTTTTTAGTTTAACACCCAAAAAATGAGTTGACAGTATTCTAAGACTCAGCTGCTGCACTCAGGTATCATTTCATCTTACTTTTGTCCCTAACCATCAATTCTCTCAAGTCCCACTCTACTCAGATTCTCCACATTCTCCACTCTCTCATTCACTCCTTGCCTTTGCAGTCCAATCAATGGTGTGTCTCCTAACAAGCCCGTGAGGCCTGTGACCAATACCTTGTTATATTCGACTGAAACGAAGGCATTTAGCCACGTAAGTCAACAAAACCTCATCCTGGTCAATCTTAATTCTCTATCCCC
>CM039516.1:4010938-4135630 GCA_022432975.1 Begonia masoniana | reverse complement strand
TGGGTACAATTAAATGTGCGGTTGTATTTCGTTTTTAAGTAGATTTGTTTATGTGATCCAGATTTTTTTTTTTTCGAAATGATTTTTTTTTACTAAAATCGAGTGTCCCCATCGTATTTTATTTTTTGGTTATTTGATTTTTAACATTTTATCTGATAAAGATTATTAAAACCTATAATATAAGTATTTTTTATTTCAAGTGAATAATTGTCCGCATTTGAATTAATGTCATAATGGATTTAATTAATAAAAATGTTTGAGTTGAAATTAAATGGAAACTCGTTTCAAACACTGGACCACACTTTTTGAAGTTGGTTTTGAATAATGAGCCCCTCCTTTTTCTTAGCGTCCTTCCTAATGTCAGCAAAATCTAAATGAGTAAAAACAAAGCATTTAGTTTATTAATTTAAGATAATTACACGTCTCTTACTCCCTGCTTCAAATTAGGGCAAGAAAGCATGATTATTAATAAACAAGGACTGATGATGAACGTTGGATGATGTCACACCACGTAGGTGGCAACAAAAGATGGGGCCCCACTTCCACAGTACGAGATCCACGGCTGACATAGAGTGAGCGGTGTTGGGGGACAAGTCGACAGACAGTGTGGTTACGGTCTCCAACCTCACTATTACTACCAAATCTACCCTTGCGTTGTGGGACCCATCTCCCCCGTGACTTACTCCCTCTAAATACCTTTTTTTCTCATTAGCTTACCTAGGCTTAGTTACAATAATCCCTTCTTTAGAAGCTCCACATTAGTTCATTTTTATTATTTTTAGATAAAATAGACTTCGAATTTTGCAAACCGCCCTAGTTTAAATTCTATCGTTTGTTAAAATGATCGCGTAAGGGTATCTTTCGGTGTCCGTTTTAATTTTTTTTTTTTTTTTTTTTTTTTTTTTTTTTTTATTTTGAAACTTTTTCACGAATTGATCCAACTTCGTCCAATAACGTTTAATACGTTCAATAGATACTTATTTAAGGCTAACCTATTAATTACGAACCCTAAATCTCATTTAAGTCGAAACCCTAAACGAACCTAATTATTTAAAACTCCAAAATCATCGAAATAAAAAGCTCTAAGATCGTAGGTTCATACCTAGAACGTCGATTGAAGGAAGAATCGAGAAGAATGGAGACAATCGGAAGGAAGATCGGAGGTTGAAGTTAGAAATCGCCTGAGGAAGAGGGTTCCGTCGTGCAGAGGAAAAAGAGAAAACAAAATAACAGAGAAGAAAGTGTTCTGCCGAGGAGAAAGAGAAAAGAAATATAGTTTTTATTAATTTACTTTGCAAAATTACTATTTTGCCCTTCTTTAGTTTTTCTTCCTTCGGTTCGTTAATTGGCTAACAATCCGGGTTCACCAAACCTCCTAATTTCACCAACAAGTCCAACTTATTATTTGGGATTTATTAAAACTGTCCGTTCACAATTTGGACCTCGTTTACTATTTTTACGAGAACGTCTTTTACATTACGAAAAGTGTATTTACTCGGAACATAGTGTTCGGTCTCCGAAAATTTCCATAATTTCCTTAAAATTCTTATTAATTGTTAGGATCGTAATGACGCTTTCTTTTTGGGAAACAGACCTGATTTGACGTATTTACCAAAAATGCCATTATATAATAAAATAATAATATAATACCTTATATCTGGAATCCGTACAAGCCGGATATTACATTCTACCCTCCTTATTCAGAATTTTGTCCACAAAATTAAATCATCACTCATAGTCCATGATATTAACGCCTCACGTCCTGCGTCCTTATACTTCGATTAATCATCTGTACTTACGGCCATACTTCGTGATTCTAAACCAAAACCCTACTATATCCTCCAACATTGGCCTTAAATTTGCATTCACTACTTTCGACTCGATTATATACTTTCTTTCTAAAGTGTTGAGCATAATTAAATCTGTAAACCTCAAATCAATCAACTTTGCGACCTATCTGCTACCTTAATATTCGTGCATGCTTCAACTTTCAACCTTCAATTAATGACTCACTTATTAAACTTCTTATTAATACTAGCTTCAAAGTTTTCTTTCATCATCTTCTTTCCTCCGCTGTCCCTTTTGGTCAGAACTATACATAAGCTTTCTAACGCCAGTCAAATTGAATGCCTACAATTTCATCCAATTTCTGGGCTGTAACTTATACCTCAACACAATTCTCTTGATCCTGTTCACCATCGGGATACACACCAACCGAGTTTCTACATTAACTTCCAAATCATAGTCTTCATTTTTCAGTTTACGCAACAAATCTTACCAAATCTCTATACTTTAAATTATACGATCCCTAACTATGTACCCGTCACCTGACGACCTGAGCACGAGTTGGTCTAAATTTAGTCACCAAAGCGTTAAACTCACTACTTTATCAATTGGTCTCTCCTAAAATTGTCCCTTGTGTTCAATCCTCGAAATACCATCCACTTGCCGACGTCATTTGGGTTTACTATAAAATGTACACACCCTCGGGCACCAGGTCCTAATAACATTCTTCGCTAGAACTCAAATCTCTAAATCTCACAAACCATCTCGTCGATATCGTTCTGAGGTTCCGACGAGTTAATCCTGGGCTAAAGTTACTACTTGTTTAGGATTGATTCAGGTCTCCTTGTAACTAAGATGTTGTAAACATTATATGTTCTAGACTACCTCAGTGAATTCTGTTGTTACGCCTTTACTAATCTACTCATACTACTTCTACTATAGTCATTTGTCTTAATTTAAGTCTCTATCCACTCCGAGCATCATCAAGTCTCAAAATCTCCTCATTGATGTGCTCAAAACTAGTCATTCTAACTTAAACCATTTATGCATTACTTGGCCTTGACTTGCCAAACACGAGCCGATCTCTAGAAATTTGCTAGCTTATCCTCACTTCTAAGCTTACTTAGAAATTCTCACTCTCTTTATTCTATAAATCGCAAATTTCTTAATTTGCGAACCTTTAAACGCCAATCTACGCTTCTAACCTAACCTCTCATTTATTCCAACGATCTACTTCACCTTTCACTAAATTCCTAAATTCCTCAAGGCTACTTCGGGTCACTAAATTCCTAAATTCCTCAAGGCTACTTCGAGTTTGCCGACTAGTCTATTTTGTTCTCTCCTTTTTGTCAAGTTCCAACTACTCTACTCGACAACCATTCTAAGTTTAACTTTTGAATTCTCTCTTAACCTAGACACTCTTAACTTCATACGAATCCCAAATATACGAGTTCTAAGGTACTTGATCTATTTAATCACACTCCAGGTATTGCAACAATCTAGGGTATCCCTTAATAGGTTTATATCTAACCTTCATCTTTCTTGATTAGTCGTATTTTTAATACTTCCAGGGGGGTTGTCAATTAGACAGAATCTCTACCTACCTAAAAACCATATTTTTATAGGGTGTATTCCTCTAATTCTTTCTAAACCTTAAATGCGGAAACTCCATTGATTAAATCAAAGTAATCTTACTAATGTATATATTTGGTCTTTATTGTCCTATATGTAGTCTACTGATTTCTCTCCGAGGTTCACCTAATAATCCCTCTACCCACCTTCTATTTCCTTACTTTTCTATTTTCAAGCCTATCGTTATCATCATTATTATTGTTATCTGTTTAACATAAACATATTGTCATACAAGCAATTAAGATAGTACCTGTAATAAGGGAAGGCTGTGCTCCATCGTCGACGTCACCAGGCTCGATAAACGCAAATATCCTGGGCATAACTTTCCTCTGATCAGTGCCTGACTGACCTCGACCCTGCTTCGGGCAGTCTTTAATAAAATGGCCTTGTTCTCCACACCAATAGCATACATTCTTGCCTAATCTGCACGGGCCACTGTGCCCCCTCTGACATTTAGGGCAAATAGGTATCTGAGGATCCCCCTGTACCTGCTTCCCTTTTCCCCGGTCATTACCTCCCTCAAGGGGTCTCTTCACACCCCCCTGCTGCTGGGGCTGTGCACTAGGCTGCCAACCTCGGTTCAGTGACTGAGGTCGAATCTCTCGGAAGAAGCCCTTAGATGGCTCCTTCGGTCTAGTAGGACTCTGCTCAACCGCCTCAATATCAAGCGCCCTGGCCACAAGCTCATCGTAGGATACATTACGTACCCCAGATATCGTAAGGCGCATCCGGAACTCCTGACTAAGTCCCTGTAAAAATCGACGCACCTTGTCCTCGTTGACGCTGACTTGACGTGGCGCAAATCGGGACAGTGCCTCAAACTTCCTCACATACTCGGCAATAGAGCTAACCTGCCGCAACTGCATAAATTCGACCATCTTCGCCTCTCGAACGGTATGGCTGAAGTACTTGTCGAAAAATATCTCCCTGAACCGCTCCCAGCTCATAACAAACACATCCGTAGTGGTCTTGACAGAATCCCACCAGAATCGGGCGTCCAGTGCTAAGTGGTAGGTCGCCAATGCAACCTTCTCTCCATTCTCTATACTCGCATAAGCCATCATATCCTCCATGGTCCGAATCCACTCCTCGGCTAAAGAGGGATCCGTAGATTGTCCGTTGAATATAGGAGGCTGGAGCCTCTGAAATCTCTCCATCCCCTTATTACCAGGAATGGCTGCCTCCCGAGCTCTATCGCCTTCCCGGTTTATCAAATTGCCCAACTGCTCAGACTGTCTCTCCATCTGTTGAGCTTGTCGCTCCATATGCTGGGACTGCTGGGCGATGAAGTCCTTAAGGGTGTCTATTGTATCGTCGCGGTCATCTCGGTCATTTCTTCGACGCACCATACTTATATATCTCCTATAAAATTTTAAAACAAATATCTCTAAGAAACTGAAATTAAATAAAGCTATAAACATACTTACAGTTGATGAAGGATGTCCGCGTAGTGGCTGCGCAGTCGAGCAGTCTACAGAATCGATTTTAAAACCCGGGGGCTCTGATACCATAATTGAAACGACCCTAAAACTGTACCCGTATTTCCCGTACTATATTTTTTTTTATCCTAATAACTTTAATTAAACTCTAGACAGAATCTAAACCGAAATTGAAACCAGAATCGAAGTCGGAATTGAAATCTAACTTTAAAATCATTTAAAACAAATATAAACTATTTAATATAACATTTAATAAACAATTAAAACTATTTAATAAAACATACAAACTTGGGAGGGCAAAATGGGAATTCTGCCCGATGAAGGAGACAGCGCCCGATCGCTGCCCATTGCAGCGACTGGGCGCTGCGCGCCCAGCGATCGCGGCGCCCGATCGCTGCAATGCGCAGCGACTGGGCGCTGCGCGCCGCAGCATTCGCGGCGCCCGAGCGCTGCAATGCGCAGCGACTGGGCGCTGCGCGCCGCAGCGTTCGCGGCGCCCAAGCGCTGCATTGGCAGCGCTCGATCGCTGCACGTCTCCACCCCCGCCTGCTTTGCTTCTTTCTTTTCTTTCTACACTTATGCTCTCTGGAATCTCAAATTCCAGAGAGCAACACACTTCATCCCAACTCTCCCCCAACTCTCTGGAATCACCTACTTTCGTACCAATTTCTCGTTAATAATCACAATAAACTCGACCCAACATATATATCCTACACTCAACCAAATTACAGCGGACTTTGCGAAATCCAACTGCGTGGATAGCTCTAAAAAAACCGAGCCTATCCGTAACCAATCAAAACATTTCTATAACGTTAAATAAAGCTTTAAACCAAAACATTTCTATAAACAGTTTACCCAAACAGTTCCAGAATTTCAAAACAAATATCATTACCTAAACACCCTATACATCTTCTATCAATTATCCCAAAACATTCCCAAAATCTATACATACTATCCCCACGGGTCGATGAAGCCTCGACTGCGCCAGCACACCACCACAGCCATCCTCCGTCAACTGGACTATGCCTCAGGTGGAGGGATCTCGTCCTCACCTGGCTCTATGTCACCTACACCATACAACACACTATGAGATAAAAATCTCAATAAGGCTCGTAAATGTAAATGCTATGCTATGCTGTGCTGTGCTGTGCTATGGTATGTCATGCTATGCTGTGCACTGTAGGTGTCACCGAAATCCTATCCCCCTAACCGGAGAGAGCTCATCCAACGGGCGGACTACTCTTCCCAGCTAGAGGAGGGGGGTACACGCTTATAACACGTACAGCCGTGCCTGAGCCCCACCTCGCATGACCTGTAATCTATAAGCCTTTCGGCCGGTAAACTGTAAGCCTTTCGGCCGGTAAACTGTAAGCCTTTCGGCCGGTAAACTGTAAGCCTTTCGGCCGGTAAACTGTAAGCCTTATGGCCGTTTTCATTCTTTGCATCATCTTTATAACGATGTGCGGAAATTCATTTTCTATGCTTTTCTTTAAAACACGTGATGCATGAACAATTCTATATCTTAAAGTAAACAAACAATAATGTATACCATCAAGACTGTAAATCGTAACCTATAATCTATAAACAACTAAACCTGTCTACCCAACCAAAACAAATAAACATACGCATCTCCAAAACTCCTCGAGACGACATTCGAAGTACGGTGTAGGCCAATCGGCCAAAACAAGAATCACGAGAACTTACCTCGTGCACGCTGCAATCCAAGCTTCGTCCACGAGCGCTGTTTACCTAAGCAATTTACAAGGATTGATGTTAAAACAAGTTTAAGTTAATAAACTTCCAAATTGTCAAAACCTTGACTAAGCTTTCTAAAGTTTTAATCCATTTCATCGAGCCATTTATTTGAGAAATTTACGCTCGGCACCTCAATTCTCGAATTACGAACTTTTCTGAAAATCCTAAAATTCTCGGATTTTAAACTTTTTCACGAATTGATCCAACTTCGTCCAATAACGTTTAATACGTTCAATAGATACTTATTTAAGGCTAACCTATTAATTACGAACCCTAAATCTCATTTTAAGTCGAAACCCTAAACGAACCTAATTATTTAAAACTCCGAAATCATCGAAATAAAAGCTCTAAGATCGTAGGTTCATACCTAGAACGTCGATTGAAGGAAGAATCGAGAAGAATGGAGACAATCGGAAGGAAGATCGGAGGTTGAAGTGAGAAATCGCCTGAGGAAGAGGGTTCCGTCGTGCAGAGGAAAAAGAGAAAACAAAATAACAGAGAAGAAAGTGTTCTGCCGAGGAGAAAGAGAAAAGAAATATAGTTTTTATTAATTTACTTTGCAAAATTACTATTTTGCCCTTCTTTAGTTTTTCTTCCTTCGGTTCGTTAATTGGCTAACAATCCGGGTTCACCAAACCTCCTAATTTCACCAACAAGTCCAACTTATTATTTGGGATTTATTAAAACTGTCCGTTCACAATTTAGACCTCGTTTACTATTTTTACGAGAACGTCTTTTACATTACGAAAAGTGTATTTACTCGGAACATAGTGTTCGGTCTCCGAAAATTCCCATAATTTCCTTAAAATTCTTATTAATCGTTAGGATCGTAATGACGCTTTCTTTTCGGGAAACGGACCTGATTTGACATATTTACCAAAAATGCCATTATATAATAAAATAATAATATAATACCTTATATCTGGAATCCGTACAAGCCGGATATTACAGTTAAGCGTCCTACACGGGTCCCGTGGTTTTTACTCTCGTTTTGAGAGGTTTTTCACGCTAAAATGTGTCTTGCATTGTGGATGTGATCTTATTGTTAGTTGTTCAATTACTCTTATACTTGGTTAATTGGGAAAGATTTTTGATACAAACTTCCGTTGCGACGAACACTTTCCCATCAAAGTGGTATCAGAGAGAGTTTTTGATTTGGGTATAAGGATGGAGACTAACACATCTAGAATGGTGAGCTTGAATGGATCAAATTACAATATTTGGAAGGCTAAAATGGAAGACTTGCTCTATGTTAAAGGTTTTCATTTGCCGGTGTTCTCTATGGAAAAACCCGATGACAAAAGCGATGATGAGTGGAATTTGTTGCATAGACAAGTATGTGGTTACATTCGTCAATGGGTTGATGACAATGTTTTGAATCATGTGATATCGATTTCTCATGCTCGTACTCTTTGGTCTAAACTTGAAGAATTGTATGAGAGGAAGACGGGAAATAATAAGTTATTTTTGATCAAGCAAATGATGTCATTAAGGTATCAAGGTGGTCTTCCGATTACCGACCACTTGAATACTTTTCAAGGAATCATTAATCAATTGGCCGCAATGAAACTTACATTTGATGACGAGATACAAGGTTTATGGCTCCTTGGTACTTTGTCTAACTCATGGGAGACTTTTCGAACGACGTTGTCGAATTCAGCTCCGAATGGTGTTATCTCGATGGATTTAGTCAAGAGCAGTGTGTTGAATGAAGAGATGAGACGAAAGGCACAAGGTTCTTATTGTTTGTGATAATGATGTTAAGAATGTTAATGTATCTTGTGATGAGATGGATTGGATCGTGGATAGTGGTGCTTCTACTCATGCTACCTCACGACGAGATCTTTTCTCAACATATGAGGTCGGTGATTTTGGTGTTGTTCGTATGGGCAATAGTGGTTAAGCTAAAGTAGTCGGAATAGGTGACGTTTGTGTTGAGACAACTAATGGCACTACTCTTGTTCTCAAAGGTATTAAGCATATTCCCGATATTCGCTTCAATCTTTTGTCAGTTGGAAGGTTGGATGATGAAGGCTTTTGCAATTCTTTTTCGAGTGATGAATGGAAGCTTAAAAAGGGATTGATGGTTGTTGCAAAAGGCAAGCGGCGTTCGAATTTATATGTCATCCGGTTTGGGATATCCAAGTGTTGCATCAACACTTGTGACAGTGATACTTCTTCTGAGTTGTGGCACAAGCGTTTGGCTCATATAAGTGAGAAAGGATTGGCTATGTTGGCTAAGAAGAATGTGTTATGTGGGGTTTCAAATGTGCACTTAAAGAGGTGTTCATATTGTTTGGCCGGGAAACAAAGACGGGTGTCGTTTAGATCATCCGAATCGAAAAGAAAGTCAGAGTTACTAGACTTGGTACATTCCGATGTGTGTGGGCCGATGAAGTCAAGATCACTTGGTGGTGCGTACTACTTTGTAACATTTATCGATGATCATTCTCGAAAAGTTTGGGCTTATACATTAAAGACGAAAGATGAAGTGCTAGATACCTTTAAAGTGTTTCAAGCTTCGGTCGAGAGGGAAATCGGGAAAAAGTTGAAGTGTATTCGAACGGATAACGGGGGTGAGTACATTGGACCTTTTGATGAGTATTGTCAAGAACAAGGTATTCGTCATCAAAAGTCGCCTCCGAAAACACCGCAATTGAATGGGTTGGCCGAAAGAATGAATAGAACATTGGTGGAAAGGGTGAGGTGTTAGCTTTCACAAGCAAAATTACCGAGATATTTTTGGGGTGAAGCATTGAGTACGGTGGTACATGTGTTAAACCTCACACCATGTGTTCCCTTGAATTTTGATGTGTCGAACCGTGTTTGGAGTGGTAAAGATGTCTCTTATAATCATCTACGGGTATTTGGGTGTATGGCTTACGTGCATGTTCCCAAAGATGAGAGGTCAAAGTTGGATGACAAGACCAAGAAGTGTGTGTTTGTTGGCTATGGTCTTGATGAGTTTGGATATCGATTCTTTGATCCGATTAATAGGAAGCTTGTTCGTAGTCGAGATGTTGTATTCATGGAGGATTATACCATTGAAAATATCGACAAGATGGACAAGGTTGATTCTACTCAAGCAAATGAAGAGATGGTTGACATGGATCCAATTTCAATTGCTCTTACCCCGATAATCACTGACTATGTCCCAATTGAGAATCAAGGTATGGATTTACATATGGTAATCCTTTAAATACTAATGATTTTGTTGATGTTGATTCTAGCGTTCAAGCTAATGTTGAAAATGCCAATGAGCAAGAAAATGAAAATGTTGAGGAATTCATTTCTTCTAATGAACCAAGGCGGTCTACTCGTGAGAGACGTCCTTCGGTTAGGTACCCGTCACATGAGTATGTATTTCTCACCGATGGAGGAGAACCCGAGAGCTTTCAAGAAGCATTGGAAGATGAAAACAAAAAGGAATGGATGGATGCCATGGAGGATGAGATGCAATCCCTTCGTGAGAATAACACTTTCGAGCTAATAAAGTTGCCTAAAGGCAAGAAGGCTTTGAAAAATAGATGGGTGTATCGATTGAAGCAAGATGAACATACTTCACAACCTCGATACAAAGCTCGGTTGGTAGTTAGAGGCTTTTCGCAAAGAAAAGGTATTGATTTTAGCGAGATTTTTGCTCCAGTAGTCAAAATGCAATCCATTCGTGTTGTTCTTGGTTTAGCCGCTAGTCTTAACCTAGAGATTGAACAAATGGATGTGAAGACGGCTTTTCTTCACGGGGACTTACAAGAAGAGATATACATGGAGCAATCGAAGGGTTTCCAAGAAAAGATGAAAGAAGGCTATGTTTGCAAATTGGTAAAGAGCCTTTACGGTTTGAAACAAGCGCCACGAAAATGGTATCGCAAGTTTAGTTTGGTAATGCTTGAACATGGGTACAAGATGAACAAAACCGATCATTGTGTTTTTGTGCGAAAATTCTCTGATGGTGATTTTATTATTCTTTTGCTCTATGTCGATGATATGTTGATTGTTGAAAGGAACATTTCAAGAATCAATGAGCTAAAAGGGACTTTGAGTGAGTCGTTTGCTATGAAAGATTTGGGGCCAGCGCGTCAAATCCTTGGGATTCAAGTCATCCGTGATCGAGATGCCAAGAAATTGAATTTGTCGCAAGAAAAGTACATTGAGAAAGTTCTTCGACGCTTCAACATGGATAAAGCTAAAGCAGTGAGTGTTCCTCTTGCTTCCCACTTTAAGCTTAGTCATAATCATTGTCCTTCTATCGATGATGAGAAGTTGTCTATGAAGAACGTACCGTATTCTTTTGCGGTTGGTAGTTTGATGTACGCTATGGTTTGCACAAGACCCGATATAGCACACTCCGTTGGAATGGTGAGTAGATATCTTTCAAATCCGGGAAGACATCATTGGGAGGCCGTGAAGTGGATTATGAGATATCTCCGGGGAACGACGAATCTTAGATTAACTTTAGGATGTGAGAAGCCTATGTTGGTTGGGTTTACAGATTCAGATTTAGCCGGAAGCTTGGATGATCGAAAATCTACTTCGGGGCATATAGTGACTTATGCTGGGGGAGCCGTGGCATGGCAATCTAAATTGTAAAAGTGTGTTGCACTTTCTACTACCGAAGCCGAGCTTATAGCAGCCGTGGAGGCAACAAAAGAATTGTTGTGGTTGAAAAAGTTCATGATAGAACTTGAGTTGAAGCAACCAAGGTATGTCTTATTTTGTTATAATCAAAGTGCAATTCATCTTGCGAAAAATTCTTCATTTCACTCGAAGTCAAAACATATTGAAATTTGTTATCATTGGATTCGTGACGTTTTGAACGATAAGATGTTAGAACTTGAAAAGATTCACACAGATGATAATGGCTCAGATATGTTGACAAAGGTATTGTCCCGGAATAAGTTTGAGTTTTGTCGCTCGGTTGCCGGGTTGACAACGCCCTCCAACTAGTCGGTCGGGGGAGTTTGTTGGGTTTTTTCCTCCTAATTGGAATGGCCCAATTTGATGTGGCCTTGATTTTAGGCCCATGTTTTGAATGACATCTAGAGTTTGTATGTGGATTATTTTATAACACAAGAGAGAAGATAGAAGAGAAAAAACCAAATCTATTTTCAGATTTTATTGTAGCAGCTGGAGAAGAATCGCGTTTGCTGGAGTTTGCACCATTAGATCGGCTTGAAATTTCGACAGCTTGTTCGTGATATCTGGGGCTACATTCTGAACGGTGGAGATCGGTTTTTGAGGCTTCTAAGTCTCTCCGACAGAGGAAAAACAGAACAGCGGTTTTTGGGTAACCCTTTTCAATTTCTTCTTATTTGATGTTCTTGTGCTTTGTTGATTGCCAAGATTGTTGCTTTATCTTGATGAAAATGTTGTATGCCTCTAGTTTGATGATCTAGAGAGAACTTTGATTGTATCCATATTGATTATAGTGGATTGTTAAGCGGCCTACACGGGTCCCGTGGTTTTTACTCTCGTTTTGAGAGGTTTTCCACGCTAAAATGTGTCTTGCATTGTGGATGTGATCTTATTGTTAGTTGTTCAATTACTCTTATACTTGGTTAATTAGGAAAAAATTTTGATACAAACTTCCGTTGCGACGAACACTTTCTCATCATTCATTACAATATCAACCATTCACACTTAATCAACCAAATTATTGTCGCAGATTAGTCAAATCCAGTGTTTCTGCAACTAATATTTTCCCAACAACATAATTGAGACTGGTCGATAAAGCAAAGTATTCCCGGAATTTTCTAGTGGGACCAAGAATTCTATTTTTGCTTATTTATAGAAATCTAATTTTTCTTCTCACAATTTATTGCAGGTAAGAGACCCGCAAATAGACAACTTTGGACGATCAAATCTTGTTGGGGGGGAGTTGTGAGTAATTTAATGGGAGGCCAGAGATGGCTCAATGCATTGATGATGCCTCTTCTAAGTGGCAGATTTTTTGAGTTGCTGCATCATGGAGCTATTTATGCACTGTTACTGCCCATTTTTGTGTTTATCCAATCTTTTGGGAGAACGATATGGTTTTATTTGTTAATTATCTTATAGTTCAGAGTTTTTTCAAGTAAATTATCATTATTTGAAAAGAAAAATTAATAATTTGTTAAATATTTGTAAAATTATTTTTCTTCATTGAATGATTATGTCTTCTGAACAAAATCATATTCCCAAAAAAGGCAACTTGCCTTCTTCCACGGGTGATGGGTCCTTCTGCTTCGCCAATTGGTTTTAACCAATTCACTAGCTGTTTATATGTAATTAATTTTATAATATAAGCCCATCAAATCTTGTGTTCATGTCACGCGTGGTTGTACTTATTTAATTTTATTGATAATCTATGATTTAAAATTCGACAACTATCCAAATTAAAAAAAAAAGGAAATAAATATTAATTTTAGAGGCAAAATGTACTAGAGGTTGAGATGAGGATGATGTCATTTTCCATGAGAAAATTCATGTACAGGTATTAAAAAAAGTGGGTCTCCTAAGTATATAAATTTCAGAGATAGGCTTGTCCTGCAATATAATTAATGGTATGAGATTGGATATGAAGGAGATAATATCTTCTGGTTCAGCCGGTGGGAGGAGGAAGATGTGATTGAATTGAATGCTGCTGCCGCCTCACTGGATAAGATCTAAATGCTCATTTATGTCTAGATCGTTGCGAGGTGTGATGACGAATTTATGGACATAATGCAGATTTGACAGATAATAAAAATGTTTAAACCAGAAAAAGAACTGGGTTTTGCTTTGTAATTCAAGTGCAGATATGTATGTACTCCAGGAAGAAGTATGAATAATTTGGGCATACCCATTTTATAGACTAAAATCAAATATTCAAATGACAGAAGAAGAAAAGCTACATTAAGACATTGGGATCTCTTACGCAGCAATGTTTACTTGAAAATAACATGTCACTCTTCAACTTACGATACCCAAAGTTTTTGAAAGATTACGATTAGTTCTGCGGTATCACACAGGGTGTTACAGGGTGTTATGTGTGACACCTATAATAAATGCAATGATGGACAATATAAAATGCGGAAATAAATAACACAGGAGGTTGATAACGCAGTTTGACAATCAGCCTACATCTGCGGGGCCACGCCCAGATATAAAAACATTTCTTTGAGTTCACGAAATTATAAGACAATCGGACTTATATAAATAAAGACTCCCTCTTATCTTTGTCGCCGCCTTTAGCTAATTTCTCCAAGGAAACTGTTTTTGCGAGATCCCCTCGACTTTAGAACGACCTCTCCCGAGATCTAGATAACAACAAGATCCCCTCGTTGTTGGTTCCTCCCGAAACCCGTGTTATGGCAAGATCCCCTCGCCCACGATCAAGAACGACAAGCTCCCCTTGTCTAAGAAACAGAACTCTTCCCGAGTTCAGATGCAGCCTCCTCCCGAGACTGAGTTTCAATGAAGAACAAATAATATTGCCTCCTGGGACACCTCCTGAAACACCAGATCGAAATCCTCGGATGCAATACACAGCACACTCAATAAAAACAATGAAATCCACATATTAGGTCGAGTGTGCAAAACAATCACTAACTCAAACGCAGAAGCGATGAGAGTGAAAGAAAACCGACGGCTTGGAAAAACGAAGAAACCTTCTCTCGTGTAAAATCAATACTCCGTCGTCAATCAGCTTTCACAGAGGCACGAAAGCCTTAAATAATATTGGTAACTTCTATATCTTCAATTCAGTCAATTACCAAATCGGTTATAGCGCCGCAAGAATTAAGGAAAACAAATCTTAACAAATTCGGTTTTGTGACACCTCATGTGACACTTTAGGAAAGTTTCTATAACTACTCGGATATTCGTCCAAAAATTCAGGAAAGCATCCCATTAATCATGGGAACTCAGAGCTCAGCAAATCGTGCCAAATCTACAGCAAATCGGCTTTCCAAATAAAACTTTTCCAAAAAACAAGTGCATATCCTTTTTTCAATATCTTTCCAAATATCATTGTTTCCTTATTTTTCTCTTCCACATAATCATCATGACTGTTGACCAGACGCCATCCAATAAACAGAATCGACTATTTCTTGATCACCAAGAATTAAATCATCAAATTAGAAAATAATGAAATTAACATATTATTTTCATAAATATGTATATATATATATATATATTGCCAAAAATACTATTGCCAATACATATGCAAATCTTTGCATTTACATTTTTTGATACAATAACATTGCTACAAGGCGACGCTACCTGGTAAGTGGGATTTCATCGGATGTGGGTGAAACTGCATACATAAATTGATCGTTCCCAGTCGATATGTTGCAGATAATCTCAGGATCAGCACATCTCTTGAGTTGTTGAAGCACATCACTCATGTCAGGCCTTTGTTGTGGATCTCTTACAGTGCAAGACATTGCAACATCCACCACTTTCCAGGCTGCATATTTATTATACTGACCGTTAAACCGTGCATCGACGATTCTTTCGATATCTCCTCTTTCAATTATCGGCTTTGCCCAGTCAAGTATGTGAATTGTGATTCCCTGAAATCTTGATAATGCGGGACGGCCGGTGATTAGCTCAAACAAAATAACCCCAAAGCTGTACACATCGCTTTCCTTTGTTAAATTTCCAGACGTGGCAAATCTGTTGGATCATAAAAAACATCAGATTTTACTCTTTCTGCAAATTTGGCCTATAGTTGTGTGATATTCTTTATGCTGCACTTACTCAGGACACAAGTATCCTTTTGTACCAACGAGTTTACTTGGCATGGGAGGTTGCTCCATTCCGGTTTCTATTGCTCTGGATAACCCAAAATCACTGATCTTTGCTTCCATCTTGCCATCCAACAGTATATTAGCAGTCTTCAAATCTCTGTGAACGATACTTGGCTTGCAACCATTATGTAGATATTCCAATCCTACACATTCGCCAAAGGGGACCGTGAGAGAGAAACAGAGACAGAGAAGAGACAGAGACAGATTACAAACCATGAGCGGCACTAGCAGCAATTTGAAGTCTTTGCTTAAAGCTTGGGCTTGACACTGCAACCAAGAGTAATCAATTTAGCTTTGCCATGTAAAAAGGGATCTTGTTTATGATATCAGCAGCAAGCAGTCAAAAAACCTGATAAGTATTTCTCCAAATTTCCATTTTCCATGAATTCGTAGATGAGGATCTTGTAGTTTCCCTCGTCACAATACCCACGAAGAGAAACCAAGTTTCGATGGTGAATATACACTAAAAATTTAACCTGCAAGTCAAATGACTGCATAAATCGAATGTTTCTAAACAAAACGAAAACCTCCACACTATTTCACTTTACCTCTGCTAGGAATTCCTTGTATCCTTGACGCGATGATAAGGAAAGTAACTTCACGGCCACTGAAGTTCCATCTGTGAGAGCACCCCTATAAACTTTACCAAATCCTCCTTGACCAATTTGGTCGCTGAAGTTATTGGTAAAACCCAAAACCTGAGAGTAAGAATATCTCTCCGACTTCCGTGAATCTTTTATTCCGTGAATATCTCCCAAAACAAGGGGAGGGAGTCTGTTAATCATGCTCATCAACAAGAAAATGCCACTTTGAAGCTGATGTAAGTGACCTGAAATCTTCCTTCGTTTGAATATAAATATAATGGCTAATATGATCAGGACGAGGACCAAAGATGCTGCAACGGATACCACGACTGGAAAAAGTAGAGTTTTTTTCTCTTTCTCTTTCTCTTTCTCGCATGGTTTTGATAAACAAAGATCTGGGTTTTCGTCCAAACTGAGACGAGAATAAAAAACTCAAAATCAATATTTTTTTTCGCACATAAATTGTTTCTGCACGGTTGCTTTTGACAATACAGATGAAATCAGATAGAATGAGCTTTTTTGTCGATTAGATAATAATTAACTAAAGGGCCGGGGCTCCAGCTGACCTCAAACTTATTCTTCCATCTTCAGACTTCTGGAGAAGAGCCTCAGGAATTGAGCCAGAGAGCTTGTTCCCAGTTAGAACACTGCATAGCCAAATGGTCAAATATTATATTGATTTTCGAAACTCTCAGAAACCTTGAGGAACAATCTGAAGCTTCTCGCAATTTACATGTATCTCAATTTAGGAAGTTCGGCTAGAAAATCCGGTATCTGCCCAGTCAATTCATTGTAGGATAAATCCCTGAAGCAGGCAAAAAAAAAAAAAAAAGAGAGAGAAACTCCGCATAAAGAATGTCTATGGTAGTTAAAGAGAAAATTAGAACTGAAACTCGAGAAAAAAATGATACAAGGATTCGATTTCCGTGAGCTTGTAGAAAGAAGATGCAATCTCTCCTTTCAACTGACTCTCCGTCAAGTTCCTGTTCGAAACCATGGGAAGAGAAAAAAGGTTGTAGTAAAGTGAAAATCAGCCGAGGGGGATGATGCTAACTGGATCACTCACAGTGAAATAACCCTGACGCCGTCGCTGCAGTTGATGCCTTCCCAGATATAATCCTTGGGAAGACAAGGATCACCTTGCCAGTTTTTCTTCAATGCGTACTGTTTCTTTATCTCCGCCATCGCATAAACTTTATATTTTCTCCCATGGAAAACAAGAATTGATGTTTCATAATTTGGAAAATGCAAAAGCAATGCCAAGGAAGGAAGAGAGGAAGAAATAGAATGGTTACCGTCGTCTGGTGTAGTAGGCAAATTTGAGAAGTTCTTTACAGCAAACAACTCGAGCCCGTTGAGGATCGGGGGAAGTTGAGAATTCCCCGAGGCAGAAATAGTGATCCTGTTATTTTGCTCAATGGAATCAGTACTGGCGCAATAGGTCTTCGCTAATTGGGGTTGGAGTTGAATATTTTGAAAGATAATCTTGTCGTTCCAACTAATTGACATTTCTCGTAATTGGCCCTTCTGTGGGATCCCAAGCTCGGCAAAATGCAAACAGAAATAAAACTCCGTGTCATCAACATCGATGGAGTAAACTAAAGGAATACTGGAATTTTGTGTTGCAGCTGCTGTCATCAACATCGACATTGGCAAGTTATAATCACCAGATTGTTTGATCGTTGATTCTGTGGACAAGCGAATCCATGTAATTGTTGTATAACTAGGCCAGATACGATCATAATCATCTTGCGGATACCTGAGCCCTGATGTACTATAGCCAGCGAGATCTAGCCGATCCCCGAGTGAGAGTGAGCCGGTGTTATTTGTTTGATAAATGGAGGAGCCGAGGGGTCGGAGTTCTAAGAAGGAAATGTAAGGAATTGAATCGCCGGTCTTTACCAGACACACATCAATGTAATCAGTAGTCGCTTTGTAAATGATTTCTCTATAATTAGCTGGTCGATAAATGGAAACCCACCAATTAACGCCGATGTGTAGATCAAATCTCGGAATCCGATTTTCGCCATCGAAGTTGCCGTAGTAGAAGCCAGCTCTGATCAAGTAATTGGTTCCTTTGCCCTGACTAGGCTTTAGAGTGTAGCAGTTTCGTTTTCCTTGCAGAAAACTTCTCACGTAATGATATTTCGGCTTATATTCCAACAGTTGCGTTTTCTGAATAGTTCCTGTATCGATTAGGGTTGCGTCCGATATGTAATACAAACCAGTCCCACTTTCTGTGTAGTTTTGAGGTGCACCGCAGTCGATGCTAATGAACCCTGGCTCAAACATCGGTGGAGTCGAGTGAGTTAAGATTAATACAAATGGGTTCTTTGTCGTAAACATACTTACCGGTGTTGTCAGCTGCCGCAGCTGTATTTTCCGTCATCTTCGCCGTCGCCAAGAGAAAGATGAAAGGCCAAGTCTTCTGAAGCCATGCCAAGACAATAAATCCACTGTCCATAATCGCCTTCCCTTTGATCTAGTTTTGAAGAATTGTACGTTAAGATTTCCTAACATTCTTTATAAATGCATTCTGCGTGTGATTGAGCTGTTAACCGCACCAATAACGTTGATAAATCAAATGGTGTAGAGAGAAGAGAGAGATGAAAGGCCAAATCTTCAATGAGGACTGTCATCGTTTAATGTCGCCTTCTGTAGTTTTCATGCATTTGAGTCATCGTCTTCTTTAGGTCTTCGTCGTCGTCCTTTTTTCCCAAGAATTGTCGCTGATTTCTTGAAAGACAGAACAACTCTTAATTTACGTAGTTTTCATGCATGTAGGATCGTAGTTACCACAATTACATAATTATCGATTTTAACTCTATACTATGCACTTTATTTTAGTTAGTCTTGTACTAAAAACACACGCAAACTAAACAATGTACTTTGATTCTATTATCAGTTTTGACTTTCCATCAATAATTTCGTTAAATTTTTATTTAAAAAATTACCAAACGATATTGAATTCACTTGACATTTTTACACATGTTCACTACTTAATGAGGAGAAGATAATCTGAAAATTTTTGTAATTTTTTAACACATATACGATTTATTGTAATTTTATTTTAATAATTTATAAAAATATTATAATAATACATATAAATTTTAGAAAATCACTAACAATGTTTCTACTATCTACTTATGGTACGGTGAGCATCTGAAATTTTTTTTTGACATTTTTACTATATGTCCACTACTTAATGAAAAGATAATCTGAAAATTTTTGTGATTTTTTAACACATGTACAATTTATTGTAATTTTATTTTAATAATTTATAAAAATATTGTAATAAAACATATTAAGTTTTAGAAAATCACCGCAATGTTTTTATTATCTACCCATGATACGATGAAATTTTTTTAAAATAAATTCAATATGGTTTTGTATGTTTTTTAAAATTAATTTATAAAGTAAAGAAGAAAAAAAAAAAAGTACAAAAGTAATACCTTGATGAATGATAAAAATGATCCCATAAGCAACGTGGAATACTGGTCTACTGTGTACATTTTGTTGATAGAAGAGTTTACGTAATAGTTTTGAACAAAATCACCACTCCCTGCGCTCAGAAGATACAGCCCATCCCTGATGATTAATGCACTCCTCTTTTTACCCTCTACACGAACTACCTTTAGTTGGTATTCTTTGTATAACTTCAACTGCTGACTCAGTGTGATTGCTCCCTGCAATGGTGTATAAAAAAATCTTGATTTAAGGGTCTGTTTGGCTTAGTAGACTGCTGGTTTGGATTTGCAGAGCTAAGAGATTGTTCTTACGAAATAGGTGTTTGCTTTCTCGTCAAAAGCAGCTCCAGCAGAAGCGAAGTTGGCTCCGTATAGAAGGTTCTTGCCCGACGCCTCTCTGCTAAGGTATGGTGTCGTATAATTCTTAAACCCCATAGCTTCAGCTGCAGAGAAAGTAATGGAAGATGTCCAAAAATAAAAACCCAAACTTTAACATTTGTACTTGTCCTTATTCTTTGAACATATTTTAGTGTTAATAATTACCAGTTATATCAGTGGGTAGTTTCCCATTGCAGAATCTGCCTGTAGGACGATGGTTGATGAAGTCTCTTCCATAAGGAGGGTAGTTCGCCTTAAAAGCAGCTTTTCTGTAATTGTTGTTGCCGACATCAACAGTCGAATCACCGAACGAGAAAATGGCTGGAAAAATCGTGATAGATTCTTGAGCCTGGCTGCTTTCCAGAAATGCAAACGCAGCCATAAACAGAGCCATTGCCAAGTTAGAAGCAGCCATTTCTCCCATTTCTGTGCGTTGAAGCTTTGAGCTGTGAATTTGGCTGGCCTTACTAAAGAGAAGCTTGATGGTGCATGTCTAGAAATGAAGACATTAAGAATAGTACGTTGACAATAAATGATAGCGGTTCTGGGCTCAGACAGACAGAGTTATCCGGAAATGGAAGTTTGAACAGATTTGTAGCCAGTTCATTACAATATCAACCATTCACGCTTAATCAACCAAATTATTGTCTCGCTTTAGTCAAATATGTTGGAGAAAATTTATCAACGAACAGAGGAAAGCAAATCTGGCTGCTTGCACATTCAATTAATCTGAAAAACAAACATAGTTTAAAGGATTACAACTGACCCACTAAAACAGAACGTGTTCCACTAAAAGAAAACTAATTTATAGTAGAACTACTAAACCTGTGAAAATAGGAAACTAACTTAAACGTTGAGGACTTATTCAACATACTAATTTTAAATCAACTTTTAACACTCCCCCTTGATTCAAAATTACACACTCCGAGCTTGCTTCTGAAATAGTCATGCTTGTCCCGAGATAGTGATTTTGTTAAAATGTCCGCCACTTGCTCGCTTGTGTTTACATACTTCAAAATGATTGATTCGTTTGCCACGAGCTCTCTAATGAAGTTAACTCGGATGTCGATATGCTTTGTCCTTGCGTGATAAGCTGGATTTTTCGCCATTGCAATCGATGCTTTGTTGTCGCAATAGATTGTTGATTCCTCTTGTTCTTGATTTATGTCTGCTAGAATTCTCCTCAACCAAACTGCTTGACATGCTGCTGAAGTTATAGCTATATACTCAGCTTCAGATGTTGACAATGCCGTTGATTCTTGCTTCTTTGAACTCCAACATATGGCAGCTGCTCCAAGATTAAAACAATAACCTGAAGTGCTCTTCCTATCCACCAAACATCCAGCATAATCGCTATCGCTGAAGCCGCTTAACTCCAGATTTGAAACACGACTAAACCATAAACCAAGATTAGTTGTACCTGCAATATATCGCAGCACTCGTTTAGCAGCTCCAAGGTGATGCTTTGACGGGCAATGCATAAATCGGGAAACAACTCCAACTGAGAAAGCTATATCGGGTCGCGTATGAGTTAAATAGATTAATCCACCAACCATACTTCTGAAATATTTTTCCTTTGCTGGTTCGGTACCATCATTGAGCTGTAGATTCTCATTCAAATTCATCGGTGTTGCTGCAACTTTGCAATTTAACATGCTAAATCTTTTCAATAAATCAGTAGCATATTTCCTTTGTGAAACAAAGATTCCATCTTCAACCTGATTCACTTCCAATCCAAGAAAATAATGCAGCATTCCTAAATCTGACATTTCAAACTATTTCTTCATACAGCTTTTGAATTCATTTATAAGAGAAGAAGAAGAACCCATATAAATCATATCATCTACATAGAGGCAAACAATAAGAATTTCATTTTTACCTTGCTTCTTCAGATAAAGAGTGGGTTCATTCTTACTTCTTTCAAACCCATTTTCGCCAAAAAATGAGTCGATTTTGCTGTACCATGCACGGGGTGCTTGCTTTAATCCGTAAAGAGTCTTTTTTAATCTATATACATGATCCTCTTTTCCAGCAATAATGAATCCTTCAGGTTGTGAGACAAATACCTCCTCTTTTAACTCACCATTTAAAAATGCCGACTTTACATCAAATTGATACACTTGCCAATTCAAATGAGCAGCCAAGGCTAAGAGAGTCCTCACTGTTTCGAATCGAGCAACGGGAGAAAATGTGTCATCATAATCAACACCTTGTTGCTGTGAATAACCCTTCACAACGAGTCTTGCCTTGTATTTCTGAATGCTTCCATTTGCAAGATATTTTGTTCTAAAAATCCATTTAACACCAATAATATTTTTACCTTGAGGTTGTTTGACCAATTCCCATGTATCATTCCGTTTTATTGCATCAATTTCCTCCTTCATTGCATTGTACCATTCTTCTATGTTTGCTGCTTCTTCAAAAGTCGAAGGATCAGCAACAAACAAAGCTTGGGTAACCTCATAAATTTCAGCCAAGGACCTGAATTTTCTTGGAGGTGTGTCATCTTCAGAGGAGCTGCTCCTTGATGATAGATTTGGTGAAGTTACATGAGTTGGCATAGAAGAGATTGGTGAAGATTGTTGCTGCATTTCTGTACGTGGATCTTCATCTTCATTTGAAATTTCAAAATGAACACCTCCTGTATTTTTATCCCAAGTCCAGCTTGCTTCCTCATCAAACACTACATTCCTATTGATAATTACTTTGCCACAACAAGGATCATACAGCCTATATGCTTTAGATTGAGAACAATAACCAACAAATATACATTTTGTTGATTTTTCATCAAGTTTACTACGAGAATGTGAGTCGACTAAAGCATAAGCAACACAACCAAAAATTTTTAAATGACTCACTGAAGGTTTTCTCCCACACCAAGCTTCATATGGTGTTTGATTTAAAACAGCTTTTGTTGGTGATAAATTCATCAAGTATACTGCAGTTGCTACAGCTTCTCCCCAAAGCTGATCTGGAAGTCTTTTGGCTTTCAACAAGCTTCTAGCCATCTCTACTACAGTTCGATTTTTTCGTTCAGCAATGCCATTCTGTTCTGGAGTATAAGGAGCTGTTAGCTCTCTTTTTAAACCTTGTTTCTCGCAAAAGAGATTAAACTCCTGTGACACGAACTCGCCACCTCTGTCTGTACGCAATACCTTGATGCAACCTCCACTTTGCTTCTCCACAAGACTTTTGAATTTTTTGAAGTTTTCAAATGTCTCAGACTTTGATTGCTGAAAATACACCCAGCTCATCCTGCTATAGTCATCTGTAAATAACAAAAAATATCTACTCCCACCAAATGAATGAGTTTTCATGGGACCACATAAATCAGCATGTATAAGTTCAAGACATTGAGATGCTCTTATAGATTTGCCCACAGGAAATGGTTTTTTACATTGCTTTCCATAAATGCAGTCTTCACATACACCCATAGAATCAATTTTAGGCAATCCAAAAACCATTTCCTTACGATTTAACAATTGCAAACCTTTTACATTCAAATGCCCATACCGTAAATGCCATAATCTGGATTCATCAGCTTCTTTGACAGCAAGTGCGTGGCTTACAACATTAGTAATCTCAAGTGGAAATAATTTGTTTGGCGTCATGCGAACGTTAAAAATAATCTGATCAGATTTTTTGTCTCTAATCACATAAGATGAATCATCAAACAAGATAGAATAACCACTGCTGATTAGTTGCCCAACGCTCAGCAAGTTTTGAGATAAAGTAGGAATAAAATATACATTGTAAAGAAGCTTTGTATTACCATAGCTATTGCTCACTGCTACGGTACCTTTTCCTTCCACTTGCATTTGTTTGTCATCTCCAAGCTTCACTTTTTGTTTGTAAGACTCATCAAGCTCCTTAAACAATGATTTTATTCCTGACATGTGATTAGAACACCCGCTGTCTAAAAACCACATATTTTGTGATGTAGCTGTGTCTTCATGATAAGCCATAAAGAGTTTAAGGTCTTCCTCCTCTTATTCTATGTAATTGGCTTGTTTTTCTCTCTTCCAACAATCAGCTTTTACATGCCCAAACCGATTGCAATAATAACATTGAACATCTTTCTTGTTGTTTCTGTAGGTTTCATTACGATGCCCTTCAAATTGTTGCATGTCACCTCTTCCTCTGCCGCGATAACCTCTCCCACGAAATCCACCTCTACCACGTCCTCTATTACTTGACTTCGTGTGCTCATTTTTTTGAATTGATGTCTCCCCCTTCACATGAAAGGCCTTCTCTTCATTCTTTTCTTCCGATCTAGTTAATCTCGATTCATGAGATTGTAAAGATCCCATTAATTCATCAAATGAGTACATGGCTAGGTCTTTAGATTCTTCAATAGCTGCTACTACATGATCAAATTTTGGTGTTAAACTCCGTAATACCTTTGCAACAACAATTTGATAAGATATATTCTCCCCAAAAGATCGCATTTGATTAACAACTCCAGACACCCTAGTCATGAGATCTTGCACCGATTCTCCATTCTTCATTTGCAATGTTTCAAACTCTCGACGTAGAGATTGAAGCTTCACCATTATTACTTTTGAAGAGCCTTGGAACGATGTTTGCAAAGTCGTCCAAGCTTCTTTGGCTGTATTTGCTGCTGTAATTTTTGAGAAAATTGACTCGTGAACAGCTTGCTGAATGAAGAACAATGCTTTTGAGTCCTTCCTTCTATTTTCTCTCAGCCTTGCCTCTTCGTCTGGATCATGATACCCATTTTCAACCAAGTCCCATAAATCTTGTGACTTGAATAGAGTTTTCATCTTGATACTCCAAAACTCATAACTTTGACCTGTGAATACTGGAATTGATGGCTGAGAAATACATGCAACATTCCCATTGGTTGCCATAATTTTTTCACGCCCAGTTTCAAACGAACCTTGCTCTGATACCACAAATGTTGGAGAAAATTTATCAACGAACAGAGGAAAGCAAATCTGGCTGCTTGCACATTCAATTAATCTGAAAAACAAACATAGTTTAAAGGATTACAACTGACCCACTAAAATAGAACGTGTTCCACTAAAAGAAAACTAACTTATAGTGGAACTACTAAACCCATGAAAATATGAAACTAACTTAAACGTTGAGGACTTATTCAACATACTAATTTTAAATCAACTTTCAACAAAATCCAGTGTTTTTGCAGCTAATATTTTCCCAACAACATAATTGAGACTGGTCAATAAAGCAAAGTATTCCCGGAATTCTCTAGTGGGACCAACAATTCTATTTTTGTTTATTTATAGAAATCTAATTTGTCTTCTCATAATTTATTGCAGGTAAGAGATGTAACGCCCGATTTAAAATCCCTCAATTTGAAACCCTAATTTTGAAAATTCTAGAATTTTTCCTAATTTAATTTGAAATCAAGCGTTAAATCATAATTAATATATATTTTTTTAAAAAACTTTACTTTCTTGGAAGCCTTGATAATAAATTTGTCAAAATCTTGAAATCATCGCATAATTTAAAACAATTTATGAGACTTTATTAAATGATAAAATTCAACCTAACTGTTTCAAAATCTTAAATCGCAATAAAACATTACATATTGTTTTTAAAATTTAAAGCACACTAATTTAAATCGTTTTTCTCGAAATTAACAATATTTTCTTCTTCTGTATGTTCGTTTGCTACTGGAGGGTTCTCAATTGCAGTTAGCTCTTCCTCAGATAAAAATTCACCTACATCATAAATTAAAACTATGAGATAACTCAGTAAGTGGAAATACGTGCAAGTTACAAAATTTTTACTTTTACTTTTACCAAATCCTGTTAACTGTTACATACTGGTTGAAACTCATTCCTGAACCATCTTTTAAGACTTGGCCATCATGGCTTCGTCATCTTTACTTTTACTTTTAACGTTCAAGCTCACCATCTCACTGTTGTTCAGGCTTTTGCTATCACGTATTTGCCGTCAATTCCCTTTTGCTTTTTCATACACATGCAAATATCTTATCCATTTTATATTTTAAACAATTCTAAGTCAATATTCTAACATACGTGCTCAATCATCGAAAACGTGTGATAAAATAAAACAATAATAAGGAAAATAATATTTATCATATGATGTAGGGCCGTAGCCAAAACTTTGTATTTACACTTACTTGGATTCCTAGCAAATAGTGTTTATCGGGATATTCCAAAAATTTCCAGAATAATATCCTGCTCAATTAAAATCTTTGATCTTAAAATCCTACTTAATAAATCCAATTTCAAAGTAAATTGAGCAGAATTTTCTTATGTGTATTTTAAAGTCGGATCAGATCGGTTGGATCGATTATGATTGAATCGGACGGTTCCAAAATCTTTCCTGCCTAATTCGAAAATCAATATTAAATGCCCACTTAATTTATTTCAACTTTAAAAGAATTTGGGCAGAAATTTCTTACCAGTTTAATCTTTGATCGGTCCGGGTTGATTCGGGTCGAAATTTGATTCGGGTCAGGTTTGGGTCGAAATTTCTTACCGTCGCTCAAATCTTTAAACTCCAAGATTTCTTCCTCAGTGCTGTCGTATAAACTAAAATAAAAAAACCAAATAAACTCTTAAATAAAATAAAATTAAATAAGGAAATCATAGATTTTAGAAAATATAGAAATTAATCTGTAAAAGACATCATTTTGCATCAAGCCTCCTCCCGAGACTGAGCTTCAATGAAGAACAAAGAAGAATGCACCTATGACACCGCTTGTGACACCAACAGTTGTCTTAGGATGCAACCAACCACCACACTCGTAGAACAATGAAATCCAACAGTGGTAGAGTGTGGAAACAGTCACTCAGGGACCGAAACAAACAACAATGCACCCACTCGCAGAAGCGTGAAAGAGGAAAGAACGGCGGCTTGCGGCAAGTAATATGTGGGAATAATCAATAATCCACGCGCCCCTATTCTGTGAAAAGAAGATGCTTAAATATCGTCTGCAACAGATTTTCATTCAAATATTTTATCCAAAACAGAATGCACAATATAAGGAAACCGAAACCACATAATCTGGAGTTGTGACGTTCTTTGCGATACTTGTGGAAAGTTCACCAAAACAAATCTGAAACGAATCCCAAAATATTAAGAACGAATCCTAACAACGTTGTGATCTCGTATCGCAAGCTTAACAGCACCGCAATAATCAATTCTGCTTTCCAAAATACTATTTTCATCTTCAAATCAACTTTTCAAATATTATTTCCAATAAAACCATATTTCCAAATATTTAGGAATTAATTCCAACAAATTAGGAATGGATCCCATAATTGTTGTGATCTCATATCTCGCTATAATCCAACATGCAAGTATAAATTCGACTTTCCAAAAACTGATTTTCACAAATAACTTGTTCGCCAAGTAATAATACTCCTTGATCCACAAGCTTCATTAATTGAACTTCCATAACTACTAGATCTTCAAGAATCTACCTTCCAAAATTCAAATTGATTAATTTTCCAAATCTCAATTAATTGCCAAATCTTCTGTAGCGACCCTAATACTGTACCCTTAATTTCCCCGTATTATTAATATTTTTTTTTATCCTTATAAACTTTAAGTTTAATGTTTAAGCGGAAAACAATTTAAAAACCTTTTAATAAAACGTATTTAAAGTAAAGAAAACTAACTAAAACAATTTAAATAAAACTTAAAACAATTTATAAAACAATTAAAACAAACAGAGGCAAAATACAGAAAGGAACCGAGGGCAAAAAGAGCCCAAGCCCAAATTTTCCCTGTTCACATCTACCGCTTACATCCACTGTACACTTCTACCGCTCAACTTCTGCCAAGCCACATCCACCGCTGATCACATCCACTGCTCATATTCACTGTACACTTCTTGTAACGCTCAGAATTATATAAACCCGGTTCGTTACTCATGAACTCGAAAATAACTAAGAAATTTCGGACCAATTTCGAAACAATTAAAAACTTGCAGCGGAAATATCATTCGAGCAAAACAGAATTAATTAAAACTATGAAACAATATTTGGGGTAATCAGTTAAATACGAGAACCTGGACCTAAGCGTAAAAGCTTGAAAGAATTCGTGAGAGTTAAACGCATCTGCCGCTGAACGAGGTCAACGGAAAAGGCAGGGGCAGAAACAGAAGACAACGAACTGCATCTTCCGATTGCTAAGCGACAAAAACATTACTACTTACATCTACCGATGACGTCATCCGGATGATTCATTCATCCAGCCTCTGCCGTTAGCAAAACGACAGGAAGACTTTTAATACATCTACCGATCACTAGACGACAAAACTACTACTGAAGATATCTTCCGATAGAACAACTACATATACCGATCATAAAACGACAAAACTTCTACTACTTCATCCGATAGGTTAAATACGCGACATCCACCGGTCACTAAATGACAAAACTACTACTGAAGATATCTTCCGATAGAACAACTACATATACCGATTATAAAACGACAAAACTTCTACTACTTCATCCGATAGGTTTAATACGCGACATCCACCGGTCACTAAACGACAAAACTTCTACTACATCATTCGATAGCTTCCACTGAAGACATCTTCCGATGATGTCAGTCTGATGATTCAACCATCCGATAGACTTCATCTTCCGATAGACTAAAATCTATCGGTAGACGAAACACATAACATCCACCGGTGAACTTCATGCACCGATGGTTGAACCTGCAGACTTCACTCAAAACATTCAAAACTATCTGACCCTGAGTATAATCTGAAATTCAACAAAGTAACCATTTGAAACCAACATTTGTATCCTTAGCCAATAAAATCCCAATTTAGCAATTTTTCATAAAACCAAATCAAATTTTTATAACAGGGAAAAACTCAAATATTCTAAACTCCTTCAGCTAATACTATCACCAAAATTCTCTGTGCTCCTCAACATGACCTCAGAAAATTAGACTTCAACTACATTCAAATCGCGTTTTCCCTTGACAGAAAAGAAAATCCCAAAGGGGTTAAAACATCAGACTGCTACTATCATTAAAATTACTATGGTCATAAAACTCTCAACATACTTAAATTGAAATCATGGTTCATTGAACCTTTTCAATCACTGACACCAGTTAAACCGCCTCATCAAGCACCAGATCCGTGGCATGAATGTGCTCCTCCAACCAGTCTATCCCTCAACAAACTCAGAAAATTCACCTGCAGTCACTTCTTCACCTACATCACAAAACTCATCTATTAGCCTAATGCTAAATAAGTGAAGCAACAATGAAATGAAATGCTGAAATGTAAATCTTAATCGTGCATTTTCTACTTTCTCGTCTCAGTTACATTTGCATTCATCGTATTCTGATCTCAATATTCCATTGGGAGTGAGATCAACTCTCCCAAAGAAATAAATCCACTTCATCAATTAAGGGGCAGATTAGTTCCCTTAACAGCTATCATGATCCCCAGATTCCCTTGGGAGTGGGATCAATTCTCCCAATGTTATAAATCCACTTCATCAATTAATGGGCAGATTAGTTCCCTTAACAGCTATCATAATGCGTTCTGTTCATGCCTTACTTTTCATTCCATGTAAATTCGTTTTCGTAATCTTTCAAAACATGATGCATGACCAATACTAAAAACATTCAACATGCAGAAAACCTACTGTTTTGTGATGTAGGCCCGAAGGCACAAGCATACTTCACTTACCTGGCTCTCCTGAAAATGCTCGGTGTTGCAACCTACTTTGGGAGCTTACTCAACCTAAAACCATGGACAGATTTTCGATTAGGTTTTACTAAATCTCATTCTACACTATCCAGAAACCTAAGGAAACTAGTTTAGGAGCTTAGTTCATTGTACATTCCCGATTACCACAAAACCTGAATTAGTTCGCTCACAACATTCTTGAAACTCACATTTAAACACTCCCCAATCATCGATAACTACCAATGCAGCAAGGAATCGAAATAGAACTCACCTAGTTGGAGAAAAATCGAATGGAAGAATCGCCTAGAGAGCTCTGCTGCTTGAGCTGAAAACCGAGAGAGGAAAAATAGGGAAAGAGTGGCGGCTACAGTGTATTAAATCCAAAACCTCTTCCCTTAAATACGTTATCCACATTTGAAATTTCCAATTTACTCTTATGCCCTTTTCTAGTCACTCAATAACCCTACTTTAATTATTGCATAATAAAGTGTATACCATAATAATAAAAGAGAGCTGGTTCGATAGAACCGGGTGTTACACTTCTACCGCTCACATCCACCGCTCACTTCTGCCAAGCCACATCCATCGTTGATCACATCCACCGCTCATATTCACTGTACACTTCTACCGCTCACATTTACCGTACACTTCTACCGCTCACATCCACCTCTCACTTCTGCCAAGCCACATCCACCGCTGATCACATCCACCGCTCATATTCACTGTACACTTCTACTGCTCACATCCACCGTTCAACAGTAACCGAACACATCTGCCAATTGACTTTGACCAAACACTTATATAAACTTCTGCCAATCACAAAACGACAGAATCTACTGCTTACATCCACCACTCATCTACCGCTTACATCAATTAAACACATCCACCGCTCAACAGTAACCTAACACATCTACCGATTGACTTTGACCAAACACTTAACCGAACCCATACAATTTCCTCCTGTACTTACACACCATTCACTCAGATCTTCCAAAAACATTAAAAATAACATTCTCTACTTCCAGAAACATCAAAATCATCATTATATACATATATGTTCACGAACTATCCATAATACACATCCAAACATCAAATATTAACTATCCAGAAACCAAGCATCCTAAAATGTATCTAACTGTACAATTAACCTATCTAATCCACCATCAGCCCAAAATAACCCGAACACCCTCAAAACTCTTACTTACATCCCCACGGGTTAAAATGTGCACCGACTGCTCAGCACACTCACACGAGCCATCTTTCTTCAACTGATCATTCCTCGGGTGGATGGATCTCGTCCTCACCTGTCTCGAAATCACCTACACCATAGAATAAAATGTGAGCTAGAGGCTCAGTAAGTCTACATGAATGCACATGAATGCTATGCATGTACAGTTTATAAATCATGCATCCTACCTTTTCGCTATTCAATTCATTTATGTCACCGGGGCTTCACTCTCGCTGGATAGGAGCGGCACATCCGACGATTGGATAGCCCCTCGTATTTAACAGGGGAAAAACATGCTTCCTCTGACAACCATGTCTGAACCACCGCCACCAACGTAACCATCATTACATTCATTTACCTTTTCGTTATCCTTTTCATGAAAACATATGCGGAAAGTTCATTTTCTATGCTTTTCGAAAACATGGTGCATGAACATGGATCGTGCAATACGAGTAAAAAACATAGAATAATACATAAAAGACCTTAGAAAAATATTCTAATACACAATCAACCTAAGCTACCCGTCCTATCTCTCCGTAGCATCTGAATCACCAAAATCCTCGATCAACAGCTGTTCTTACGGTGTAGGCCAATCGGCCAAACAAATCACAAAGACTTACCTCGCGTCCGTTGCAATTTAAGCTCCGTTCACGAGCGTTGTTCACCTACAGCAATGCACAACATTCATCATTTAAATCAATTCTAAACTATCGAGTTTAGAAAATTACAAACTCCTAGCTAGAGAAAATCTTCTAAATTCTAAAACACCTTATTGAGGCATTTTATTGAGCAACTTACGCTCAACACCTCAAAACCCTCATTAATTCAACTAACTCTTACCAACAACCATAAATACGCCCATTAGAGCCATAAATATGGTAAACCTATCGATTTCAAACTCTATTTCACGTTTTCAACGAAGACCCTAATGAACCCTAACCGTTTTAAACCCTAGGAATTGAAATCTAAAGCTCCAAAACTATAGATTCATACCTAAAGTCGAGTTTGAGGGAGAAAACGTGAGGAAATCGTTATGATCGGAGGAGGAGAAATCGTCGGAGGAGAGAGCCGCGTGAGGGAGAGCAGAATCGCGCGAGGAGAGGGAGAGAAAATGAAGGTTTCATTGAAGTGCCGAGGAAGGAAGGATTTTGTGATTTTTAATAAAATTTTGCTTGGCAAATTACTTATTTACCCCTCCATTTGATTTCTATTTGTTTCTCCACTTATCTCGTTACTTGACTAACTATTCGTTTTCTCCAAATTTTCTTATTTCACAATAAATTTCAATTTATTATTTAGGTTCCAATAAAACTTTTCATTCACAAAACGGACTTAATTGACATATTTACAAAAATACCATTATTTAATGGAATTATAAAATCCCGTAAAACCGGGTTTTACATCTTCAATAATTTTCAAATCTCCATTAATTGCTAAAAAATCAATGTCAACCATATCTTGCATTTACAATCTCCCCATTTGGCATTTTTTGGCAAAATTCAAAACTCCCCCTGCAAGCTGGATATCAGTTCATCAAAGCTCCCCTTTAATCAAAACTTATTAAAAAATATTTTTGCTCATAACACCGTGCCAAAATATATTAATATTCTAGCAAGCAGAAAACCACAAATTACTCCCCCTTTTTGCCACAAAAAGACAAAAGGGTATAGAGGCAGAATATCCATATGAAAGTATCCAATGTATCTAGCAACAACCAAAAAATTTTAACAGCTCATAATAATTCCATAATAATCATTAGACATGGCCATCATTATAAAAAGCTAATCCGATTAGATCCACTGATTATAAGAAGCATTGCACAGTCCGAAGTGCATTCTCCTGAAAGCGAATGTTCCATATGGGCACGTGAACGTCGTTTTCTCCTGATCTTCGGGAGCGATTGTGATCTAATTATACCATGAGTAACCATCATGGAAACAATATAATGGCTTACCTGCCAACCTATCCAACATTTGATCGATAAATGATAACGGATAATGGTCTTTACGTGTGGCCTTGTTGAGTTTCTAGTAATCCATGCAAATTCGCCATCCCGTTACAATCCTTGTTGGAATCGGTTCATTCTTTACATTAGCTGCAACGGTTATCCCACCTTTCTTTGGAACGCATTGAACTGGGCTAATCCATGCACTGTCTGAAATAGGAAAAATGATTCCAGCATCCAACCATTTGAGAATTTCACAACTTCCTTCATCACTGGATTCAATCTCCTCTGTTGCTCTATGGACGCACGGTATCCATCTTCTAGGAGTATCTTATGCATACAAATGCTAGGACTAATCTCTTTAATGTCTTTAACTGTCCATGCCAAGGCCTGTTTGTGAACTCTCAATACTTGGAGTAATTTTTCTTCTTGCATGGATGTCAAAGCAGCCGAAATGATAACATGTAGGGTATCCTTGAGTCGTAAAAATGCGTATTTGAGGTGGGAAGGCAGTTGTTTAAGTTCCAGTGCTGGCACGTCTTCAATCGATGACTGTAGACTTTCTGGTTTATCTTCCATCCTCACTAGTGCTTCAAACTGTTTTCTATAACCTCGGTAATCTGCTCTGTTTCTTTTCGTTTCGTTCTTTCTAATGCACTAAAGGAGTCTTCTTCATCATAAGAAAACTTCATGGCTTTTAAAACGTTGAAGGTAATTTGTTGATCATGCACTCTCGTTGTGTGTTCTCCTTTTTGAACATCAATCAACGTTCTCCTCGTGGCTAAAAAAGGTCTCCCCAAAATTATGGGTACTTCACGGTCTGCTTCATAATCAAGAATAATGAAGTCTGCTAGGAAGATAAACTTATCCACCTTAACGAGCACGTCTTCTATCTTTCCTTGAGAATGAGTAAGAGAACGATCGGCTAATTGCAAAGTGACTGTAGTGGGCTGAGCTTCTCCTATTGTGATGAACCACCCCTTGTGATGCCTGGTCATGCGGAAAAAGATCATGAAGTACAGTCCAGTGCCAGGTAGATGGGCTGGGCTGTTGGTGTATATACCGCACGAATGGGCCTCTCAAGGGGGTGGGTCGTTACACCTATTCCCAGTTGTTTGAAAATTGACATGGGCATTAGATTAATGCTTGCTCCTAGATCGCACAGAGCCTTTCCAAAATAGTTATTACCAATCGTACATGGAATGGTAAAACTACTTGGATCCTTCAGTTTCAGTGGAATCTTATTCTGCAGGATGCAGTTTGTTTCTTTAGTCATGGCCACCAGTTTATATTCTCCCAATCTTCTTTTCTTGGATAAAATATTCTTCATGAATTTCGTGTAGTTAGCCATTTGTTCAAGTGCTTCCACTAGCGGTACGTTAATATGAAGTTGTTTAAGAACGTCCAAAAATCTCCTAAATTGCTTGTCTTGGTTATGTCTTTGCAGTCTTTGGGGAAAATGTGGAGGTGGCCTCTGAATTTTCAATTCAGTTTGTTGTTGCTGCGGTGTTGCTACAACATCATTCTCTAGGTTGCTCTTTTCAAGTTCTCCCAAATCTTCTTGTTCAGCCAGCTCATCTTGTTTCTTTAAATTCTCTGCTTTCTGTTGTTTTTCTGGAATTTCTAATTCCCTTCCATTTCTCAATACTATGGTTTTGCAATGCTCCTTTCTTAGCCTTTGCGGCACTTCTATATCACTTGGTAATTGCCCTGCAGTTATTGTGCTTAAAGATTAAGCCAACTGCCTCATTTGTGTCTCCATATTTTTCATTGATGCAGCCAAGTTCTGCAAGATCACATCTGTCTTAGCAACATATTCTCTGATGACACTTTCTGATTGCTTTTGATGCATTGAATTATTAGTTGGCTGTGAGAAACCTTGTTTGTAATTTTCCGCAAGTCTGTTTGGTGCTGGAGCAGTCTGCTGCTGGGAATTCCACTGAAAGTTTGAATGTTGTTTCCAGCCAGGATTGTATGATTGAGAGTATAGATTGTTGTTCCTATTGTATCCCACATAATTTGCAGATTCTGAATTAGTAGGACATGAATTTTCATCGTGGTTTTCTCCACAGAAGATGCACAAAACTTTTCTTGTTATTGGTCTGGATGGTGTGTTCATCACTTTAGTAGCATTCTCCAACGTAGCAATATTTGCATTCAAGGTCGACACCTCATCCAGATCGTAAACTCCAGGTGCCCGCCTTGTAGGGTTAAGTTTTTCTGAAGGCCATTGGTAGCTGTTCACAGCCATCATTTCCAATAAATCATACGCTTCATTGAAGGATTTTGATAAGAGGGTTCCATTTGTTGCAGCATCAATGATATATCTTGTCTGCCCATTTAATCCATTGTAAAATATCTCCAACTGAATCTAGTGTGGTATTCCATGGTTAGGGCATTGCCTTAATAATTCCTTGAATCAGTCTCAGGCTTCATAAAGTGATTCATCATCCCTCTACTGAAAACTGGTGATTTCATTCTTCATTCTGGCATTCCTCAGTGGTGGATGATATTTCATAATAAATTTCTTGGCTAAATCTCCTCATATAGTGATAGTATTTGATGGGATGCTGTTCAACCAATCTCGTGCTCGGTCTCTTAAAGAATACGGGAATAGTTTGAGCCTTAATGAGGAAAGTGAAACGAGTCGCTCACTTCTCCAAATACTTTGAGATGACGATGGGGATTGTCTATGACCATTCCACTAAATTGTCCAACAGTTTGAAGCATCTGAAACATGACCGGTTTAAGCTCGAATCGGGTGGCATTTAATTCTGGTCTCACAATTTCGGGATTCAGATCGTCGAGCGTGGAAATGGCGAAGTCCTGAATAGGTCGATCTCGGTCATCAATTATTCGATTCGGAATGATTCCTCTTTCTTCCTGGTTATCCATATTAGCTTCTTCAATGATTGGTCGCTGATGTTGCCTTTTTCTCTCTCTAAACGTGCGTTCAATCTCTGAGAGTGCAATAAGATCCTTGTTGTCCTCGTCAGACATAAAACGTACCTTAAGAAAATAAACAAAAAAGAAATATATAAAAATTATAGCAAAATAAAATAATTAAGAAATATCCCTGGCAGTGGCGCCAAAAACTTGTTAGTGATTTTCTACATCTAATGCAAGTGCACGTGTCGCTAACGAAGTAATAAAGTAAGTAAAAGTCAATCCCACGAGGATATTCTTGACTAAATCTAATTTGCTATAAAATTCTATAAAAATAAAAATGAGAATACTGAAAATGGATGAGTAGCAAAGAATGATAAAATAAAATTACTCAGAATTAATAAAGACTCAATTTGAAATGAATTAAGAAGATAAATATGGTAAAAGCCTTGGTTAGAGTTGATTTCCTCATTATATGCAATTTACTATCAAAGCTACAGGAATGCTACAATATTTTTCACAGAACAGCAAGAATTAATAATTTCTAGGGTTCAAACGAATTGCCTAGTTAAATTCGTTTCAGAATTTCTTTCGACTTAAAAAAGACAAAATTTAATCTGAACTTTCTTGTAATCTTATTCTCAATGCCAAATAAATTAATGTTAGCGATTTTATAACAATTTTAATTTATTTAATCAATCATGCATTTTAAAATTCCTATCTACCTATCGATACAATAGGAACATGTGACATCAAATTTGTCTATCGATATAATTCCAATTACACAATTAGCATCATAAGAGAATGTTCGGTGAAAAATACGTAACATTCATAGATCAAAGTAAAAATATATAATGAATATTTTCTCTCCTAACCAAGATAAAAAAAGTCTAGTAAAAAATCATGATAAAACACCCAATAAACACATTCAATAAGAGAAAAATATGAAAAGTAGAAGAAGAATAATAAAGGTTAAAGTTCAATCTCTAACCCCCGCCTCCTTGTGGCCAAGCTTTCTCTTTTTTATGTGTTTTTTTCTACCATGTCTCATTTTGCGTGTCTTCCTTCATTTCTCCATATCTCTTCCTTCATTTTATTCTGTTTGCCTCCTTGTAGCTAAGCTTTCTCGTTTTATGCTTTCCATATCTCTTCCTTCATTTTATTCTGTTCGCCTTGTTGTAGCTAAGCTTTCTCGTTTTATGCTTTCTTCCTCTCCCGTCTCTTTTTGCGTGCCTCCCTTAATTCCTCCATATCTCCTCCTTCATTTTCCTTTTCTTTTTAGCCTGTCTTCTTTTGTCTCCTCGTTCATTTTTCTTTTCTTTTTAGCCTGTCTTCTTTTGTCAACTAGATTTTAGGAAATTCTACGTCCAATTCTCTCTCTCTTTTCTCACCTAGATTTTAGGGGATTCTCCATCCAATTCTCTCTCTCCTTGATTCGAGCTATTTCTCCAATATTTTTTTTATCTTTGGTAAAAATTAAATCTTCTATTTTATTATTCAGCTAGTAAATCTGTGACTTGTGATGACCTGAATGGACACGTATGAGGAGGAACCACCCAGTGCTCCGCGAATTCCGAGTGGGATTTGGACCGGGGGGTGACGTGCTGGGTTAAAACTCTGCGGATCCCGGGTTGGACTTGGGCCTGAAGGTTCAGTCGTAGAAAGGGGGATCGTCACAATCCCACATCGCTTGGGGAAGTACATGAAAATGAAATATATGTAAAGAGACCCTCCCAAGATAGTAAGACGCGTTTTGTAGCACAATTGGTAACGGATCTCATAAGAACTCCGAAGTTAAAAGTGCTTCGGCGAGAGTAGTATCAAGTTGGGTAACCGACTTGGAAGTCCTCGCCAAACAAAGCTGTGAGGGGAGGATGTTGGGCTACGGCCCAATCCCCAGAACGGACAATATCTTACTGGAAAAAGAAGTCGTTACTATGATAACAATAAAATTCAAATTGCCAATAATCTGATTTTTGCTAAAAATAAATATAAAATTCTTAAAATCTTTCAATGCTACCGTAAACTACATCAATTTCTATAATTTTGACCAATTTTTTTTTATATTCACTCAAAATATATTAAATACAAACCGTATAAAATAATTCTTTTGTAAGAGTTATCAAAATACAAAATCAAAATAGAATTCAAAGAAGAACAGCGCTCTTATCCGCCATTAAAGGAGGGCAGTCCCTTGGATAATCAGTGATTGCGCAAGAATCTGATTGGCAGTCTCAGATGGATGAACACTATCCCAAAACATGTACTTGGTTGCATTTGGACAAGCTCTTGAAAACTTTGGATTACATAACACTAATGGCCCTCTGTTTCCAGAATTACAGCAGCTTCTCCTCACTTCATCAAATCCTCAAATCGAAAAAAAGGCAGAAAACATCATTTAAAAGCCAATGATTCTAGCTAAATTGTAACATTTTAGAGGTCTACCATAGTTGGATGGAGACTGAATAACATCATAAAGAGGCGTGAAGATGTCGAAGACGACAAGTCGGAGGCCGGGAAGTTGCTTCTACAGACTTACTGCTGTAGTGTTCAGCTTTGTGTGATAGGAAAGTGTTCGTCATGACAGAAGTTCGTATCAAAAAACTTTTCCAATTAACCAAGTAATAAGAATAATTGAACAACTAACAATAAGATCACATCCACAATGCAAGACACATTTTAGCGTGAAAAACTTCTCAAGACGAGAGTAAAAACCACGGGACCGTATAGGCCGCTTAACAATCCACTATAATCAATATGGATACTGTTAGAATTTGGTGTGACCCGAATTCTATATGGGCCAGACCGGTTAGACTCATTTTGGAAATCTCATTAGGGTTTTGTTTTCTCTATAAATTGATGTAAACTAGAGTCACAAAACCTGCGGTTGTATTTCGATCTTCATAGTAAATTTGTTCCTCTGCCCGTGGTTTTTTCCCGTAAGGGTTTTTCCACGTAAATTTGGTGTTTATTATTCTCTTTTTCTTTTTCGATTTCTCGATCGTTCGTTACAAGTGAATTAGGGCGACTAATCCTAACAAGTGGTATCAGAGCTTCAGATTGGAGTGTTTTTCGAAAATCATGGTTTGATTCTTCGAAGGGTATCGATCGATTTCAGGTTCATAATTTCGATAAGTGAAATTGCAATTTTTGGAAGAAAAAGAAAAAGGTTTTGTTTTGTTTTCTGTTTGTTATTTTTACCGTGAAGAACAGAAAAGAGAAAAAAAAAAAAAGGGAGAAAAGAAATTGTTTTCTTTTCGCTTTGTGTTCTTCTTCGACAGAGAAGAACTGATAGCCAAGAAGAGGGAGAGAGGAGCCCGAGCCGCGTTTTTTGAAGAACAGAGAAGGAAACTCTGTTCTTTCTCGCCACCGAAGAAGCCGACGCCGCCGTTCTGCCATCGCCGCGTACCACAACCAACCCGCGCGCGAACAGATAACTTCCCTGTTCTGTTCTGCCCGAGCGCGTAGCCCCGACGCGCAGCGCCGAACAGAGCCCAGCCGCCGCGAGGGAAAACATTCCTCGCCGCCGATCTGCTCCGAAAGCCGATCAGAACCCGCACAGCGCCGTCGCTGCCTTGCCGTCCAAGAACCAAATCGAGCTGTTGTCGCTGCTGTCGCCGGGCATCGAACAGCGCTAATAAATTTGAAGCAGAAAGCTCCGATTTTTTCAGATTTCAGAATTGGTTGCTGGAGAAGAAATTTCAGCATCTGTTTGTTTGATCATTCAAATCTGTTGTTTGGCCTACACAGATTCGTGGGATTGAACGTTGGAATTGAGACTTGAAATTTTTCAGTGAAATTATTCGGTTGGAATTTTTTGATTACTACTGGTGTTGTTCTGAAGCTGTGTTCTTGAATTTGTTGGGCGAACATTGAAGGTCGGAGAAACAGTCTTCGTGCACTGTTGGTTGAAGAAACAGTTTGGTTCACTGTCTTTCAAATCTGTTTTGGTGGAATAATTTCGGGTTAAATTGGTTGGATTTCAAAATTGTTTTTTGAATTTTTAGGTGCAATTTTGTGGAACTCTTTGGCTGATTAAGTGATTGGACAATATCGGTTTGGTGGGCGATTTTGTTGGTTCAGAATATTTTGTTGGTTCAGAATATTTTGTGGAAATTATTCTGATTTTTTGAAAGGGTTAGTCACTGTTCTTGTTGCCGACCAGTGAAGAGAGGAGAGCCGCCTCACTCCGTTCAACCTCACCACTTCGTTCGTCTTCCTTGTTTCTTCAGGGACAAAACAGGAACAAGTTTTTGTGAAATTTTTGGGGTGCAAAAATATCGATTTTGTTGGGAGGTTGAGATTTGAGGAAGATTTTCAGATTTGTTTCCTTGTACCTAAATTTCTTTGAAGATGGAGATTGTCAGAATACAGTGTTCTGGATTCGTTTTGAGTTGGGCCGAGTAGCCTGTTGGATCTCTCACGTAAAATTCGGTATTTAAATCTGATTAGCATTAGTTGCTAAGATGGCCCATCTAGGGCCTTTGTAGCAGATAATGATATTTTTAATATTTTGAAAATTTATTTCCTTGCATCGGAATTTCGAAGGTGGAGATCGTCAGTGTAACACCCGAGATTTTTGGGTTCCCGCTCCGAGGGTATTTTCGTAAATAAGAAATATAGGTCCGTTTTGTGAGCGGACAGTTTTATTGGGACCCGAGGAATTTATAGAGATTTTTAGAAGAATAAGTAAATTTTTAGAAATCCAATCGTTAGTGTAACGCCGAATTACGGTTTTCCACTTATAATGTTTTAAGTCGTAAAAATAGTAAAATAGGTCCGTTTTACGAACGGAGAGTTTCGTTAGAACCCTAGAAATAAGTTGGAATATTTGGAGAAATAAGGGAATTTTGGAGAAACCAAATCGGTAGACGAAATCGTGAGTTAAGTTAGAAAATTAACTTGAGGACAATATGGTAATTTGGAAATCAAATTTTATTTAAATAAAAAGCTCTCTTTTTCTCTCTCTCTCTCTCTCTCTCTCTTTTCTTCTCCAGATCGCGGCTCCCCTCCCTTTTCTTCTTTCTCTCTTCTTTTCTCTCCCTCTTTTCTCTTCCTCACGGCCGATTCCTCAAGCTCGACGACTCCTCCATTTCTTCAACGTTTTCTCTTCGATTTTCTTTCCCCAATCAACGCTCTAGGTGAGTACTACGTTTTAGTTAAATTTATTGGTGATTTAGGGTTGTATTTCGAATTTGGGTTTTATTAGAAATCGTTGGATTTTAGTTAGGAATCGTTAGTTTATTGATATTAACGCTCATTGAAGGTATGTTAACTATTATTGTGGTTGTTGGAGTTAGATTAGTGTTGGTTGTAATTATAATTGATTTTGGATTAGTTTAGGTTTTTGTAAACGAATATACGGGGTTTAGAAATTTGTGAGCGTAACGTGCTCGACGGAATGACTGAATGGAGAAAATGAAGTTATAGGAAAGATTTCCTTAGTTAGGAGCTTAGATTTAAGTTTGAGGTTTGTTTATTTAAGTTTGATTTTTATGCCCCTATTTGTGAAATGCTCTAGGTGGAGACAACTTTACAGACGGTGCGCGGCTTACTACGGACGCCAGGTAAGTGGATGTTAGGTTTCCGGCCCTTAAGGCCCTACATCGTGTCAACGTTAGGTTTTTGTTGTTTGATGATGATTTTCTGATCGTGGGGTTTGTTGTGTCGGGTAGCCTAAGATGTTACTTTTTAGTTGTTGTTAAGTTCGTTATAAGTAAAGCATGTCTATGTATGTTGTGAATTATTTGGTGATATGTCTCGATGATATGTTATACTCAGGTTCCTCATGCATCATGTTTTCTTAAATGTTATATGAAATGCTTCATGCCTAATATATGTAAAAGAAATGTCACGATTTCGTGTGGGTGGGACTGTATGGCCATATACAACAAAACTATTGTCACTATCCACGCGTTGGATCATGAATACGGCCGAAAGGACTATGTACACGCACTTGGCCATGCCTCCCTGACAAGATGCCCACCTTAATCCATGTTAAAGAAAGAAAATGAATAAGAATAAGTAAATGAACATGTTTTATGAAAAGTCACGCATTCATGCATATGTCATCTTTAGAGCATCCCCTTACTAAGCATTAGGCTTATTGTTTATGTTGTATGATGTAGGTGACAGGTGTGAAGGTGAGAGTCTCCCTATCGATGACAGGCAATAGGTGGTCGGCGGATAGTGCTCGTGGCAGCGGTGAATGTTTTGACTAAGCTGGATGAACTGTGGGTGTACTCCGAGCATGGTGTGGTATTTATGTATGAATTAATGATGTTTAAGATTTTAGGTTGATTAGGATTAATGTTTAGTGAATTTAGTGATATATGGAGTCTCGGAGTAGTGTCGTTTAGTAGAATTTGGTGAATGTGTATGTTTTGGTGATGTTTTAGGAATTTCCGCATTTTGATTGATTATTAGAGTGTTTGATTTTATTGGATGATTTAGGTGTTTTGAATAGGGAGAATTGATTTTATGGTGAATGATGGTGAGGAATGAAGGAAGAAGTGGAGAGAATTGCTCTCTGGAATCGTCATTCCAGAGAGGTTTTTGTTTTGTTAAAAAGGAGTTGCTCTCTGGAAGTGTATCCCAGAGAGCTTATGAGGTTGCGTTGTGGAGAGGTAGTTTTCTGGAGAAAAAGAAAATGTTAAGTGAAGCGATCGGGCGCTGGACAGGGCTGGCGACCGGGCGCTGGGCAGGGGAGCGTGAAGGGCAGCGCGCTGCAACATTGCAGCGCCCAGACGCTGCTATGTTGCAGCGATCGGGCGCTGCAACATAGCAGCGACCAGTCGCTGCTATGTTGCAGCGATCGGGCGCTGCAACATAGCAGCGCCCAGTCGCTGCTATGTTGCAGCGATCGGGCGCTGCAACATAGCAGCGCCCCCAGTCGCTGCTGCATGGGTATACTTTGGGCAGATTTACCTCTCTGCCCTCCCGATTATTTTTCTCAGTTAGTTTAGAATTTAATTGTTTTAAAGTTTAATTGGTTTAAGTTAAGTTTTGGAGGATTTGTGATGTGTATATATAAAAAAAAAAAAAAAAAAAAAAAATTCTACCTAAATATAGGGATTAAGTGTAAGTGAGTTATGGTTAGGCCGTGACGGCCCTGGCCGGGTCGGGGTCGTTACAGTCAGAGTTCAGTGTTCTGGATTCGCTTTGGGTTTGAGCCGAGTAGCCCGTTGGATCTCTTATATGGAATTCGTGTCAAGGTGGCCCATCTGGGGCTTTTGTGGCAGAGGATGATAATTTTTAATATTTTTGAAGATTTATTTCCTTGCACCGGAATTTCGAATGTGGAGATCGTCAGAGTTCAGTATTCTGGATTCGCTTTGGGTTTGAGCCAAGTAGCCTGTTGGATCTCTTATATAGAATTCGTGTCAAGGTGGCCCATCTAGGGCCTTTGTCGCAGATTATGATATTTTTAAATTTTTGAAAATTTGTTTCCTTGCACCGGAATTTTGAAGGTGGAGATTGTCAGAGTTCAGTGTTCTGGATTCGTTTTGAGTTGGGCCGAGTAGCCCGTTGAATCTCTTATATGGAATTCGTGTCAAGGTGGAGATTTGTTAGAATTTGGTGTGACCCGAATTCTATATGGGCCAGACCGGTTAGGCCCATTTTGGAAATCTCATTAGGGTTTTGTTTTCTCTATAAATTGATGTAAACTAGAGTCACAAAACCTGCGGTTGTATTTCGATCTTCATAGTAAATTTGTTCCTCTGCCCGTGGTTTTTTCCCGTAAGGGTTTTTCCACGTAAATTTGGTGTTTATTATTTTCTCTTTTTCTTTTTCGATTTCTCGATCGTTCGTTACAAGTGAATTAGGGTGACTAATCCTAACAGATACAATTAAGGTTCTCTCTAGATCATCATTCTAGAAGCATACAACACTTTCATCAAGATAAAGTAACAATCTTGGCAATCAACAAGGCACAAGAACACCAAACAAGAGAAAAATGAAAATGGTTACCCAAAAATCACAGTTCTGTTTTTCCTCTGTTAGACAGACTTAGAAGTCTCAAAAACCAATCTCCACCGTTCCTAATGTAGCCCCAGATATCACGAACAAGCTGTCATAATTTCAAGCCGATCTAACAGTGAAAACGCCAAGAAACGCGATTCTTCTCCAGCTGCTACAGTAAACTCCGAAAATGGAAATTGTTTCCTTTCTTCTATCTTCTCTCTTGTGATGTAAATTAATCCACACATAAACCCTAGATGTCACTAGAGGTTTTAAATATGTCATTCAATACATGGGCCTAAAATCAAGGCCACGGCAAATTGGGCCCTTCGAGGAAAAAATCCAACATTGTGTTGAAGCCCTGAACATCCTCAGTGACTCGAGGGACACATACTTTCTGACTATATTTGAAGTAGGAAGTATAGCCGGGAAGCAACCCAATGGAGGTAACGAGGTCACCCCTATTTTCCTAGCTCCGGAGTGATATAAAGTCTGTTTTTTTTCTCAAAAAGGGTAATTTTTTAGCATTTCAAGCATACCCTTTTCATTATAGACGTGAAATGAAGAAAAAAATGTACAAAAGGAATACCTTGATGAATGATGAAAATGATCCCATAAGCAACGTGGAATACGGGTCTACTGTGTACATTTTGTTGAGAGAAGAGTTTACGTAATAGTATTGAACAAAATCACCACTCCCTGCGCTCAGAAGATACAGCCCATCCCTGATGATTAATGCACTCCTCTTTTTACCCTCTACACGAACTAGCTTTAGTTGGTATTCTTTGTATAACTTCAACTGCTGTTAGACTTAGTAGACAGCTTGTTTGGATTTAAAGAGCTAAGAGATTGTTCTTACGAAATAGGTGTTTGCTTTCTCGTCATAAGCAGCTCCAGCAGAAGCGAAGTTGGCTCCGTAGAGAAGGTTCTTGGCCGACGCCTTTCTGCTAAGGTATGGTGGCGTATAATTCTTAAACCCCATAGCTTCAGCTGCAGAGAAAGTAATGGAAGATGTCCAAAAATAAAGACCCAAATGTACTTGTCCTTATTCTTTGAACATATTTTAGTGTTAATAATGACCAGTTATATCAGTGGGTAGTTTCCCATTGCAGAATCTGCCTGTAGGACGATGGTTGATGAAGTCTCTTCCATAAGGAGGGTAGTTCGCCTTAAAAGCAGCTTTTCTATAATTGTTGTTGCCTACATCAACAGTCGAATCACCGAACGAGAAAAGGGCTGGAAAAATCGTGATAGATTCTTGAGCCTGGCTGCTTGCCAGAAATGCAAACGCAGCCATAAACAGAGCCATTGCCAAGTTAGAAGCAGCCATTTCTCCCATTTCTGTGCGTTGAAGCTTTGAGCTGTGAATTTGGCTGGCCTTACTAAAGAGAAGCTTGATGGTGCTTGTCTAGAAATGAAGACATTAAGAACAGTACGTTGACAATAAATGATAGCAGTTCTGGGCTCAGATAGACAGAGTTATCCGGAAATGGAAGTTTGAACGTCTAAATGCAAATAGCATTAACTTTTTTGGCAAATAAATATTTATAAAAATAATATTTTATTTAATTGATTTTAAAATTGGTAGTTCATTTATTGTAAATCAAGAAATAATCTTATTTAAAGTATTAAATAGATGGATATTAGAAATCAAGGTGAAAGTTAAAATAAGGAAACTTGAGGATCAATGAAAGTAGTTGAAAATCAAGAGGCTTTAGCTTTTTGGAAAACTTTGTTTTGGAACATCGATTTGAAAGATATTTGATGAATTATATCAAGCATTGAGATCACATTAATTATGAGATACTTTTCTAAGTCTTCGGGATCCATATCCAAGTAGTTGGCGGTACTTTCTTAAAATATCACACAAGGTGTCTTTCAACCAATTTAGTGAGATTTGGTTTCCTTATTTTTTGCAGTTACCAATCATATTGAAGCTTTCATTCCTAAGGAAGCGTGCATGAATTTTTTATTATTCTCTGAAGGAGATTTCTTGATTGACAAGCTGTTGACGTTCTTTCTCTCCCTCACGCTTTTGCGTATGAGTTTGTGAGTGATCATTCAGCTCTTGAATGATTATTTTACACTCTGTTTATACTTTGAAATTCATCGATTATTCGAGTGTGTTGATTTATTGCGTCCGAAGACAACGACCTGGTGTTACAGACGATGTCATAGGAAACAATGTTCTTTATTTTTCATTGAAGCTCAGTCTCGGGAGAAGGCTGCATTGGAACTCGGGAGGAGTTCTGTTATCGACAAGAGGAGCTTGTCATTCTGATCGTGGCTAAGAGGATCTTGCCATACACGGATTCCAGGAAGAATCATCAACAACAAGGGAATCTTGTTGCATTTAGATCTCGGGATAGATCGATCTCAAGTCGAAAGGACCTCGCAAAAACAGTTTCATTGGGAAGTTAGGAAGTGACGACTACAAAGATAAGATAGAGTCTTTATTTATTTAAATCTGTTTGTATTGTAACTTTGTAAATTCGTGAAATATTTTTATAACTGGGCATGGACTTGCAGACGTAGAAAAATTGCTGAACTGCGTTATTAACCTCTTGTTGCTTTACTTTCTGCATATTTATAATTGTTCATTATTGCATTAATTATCGGTGTCACAAGAAACACTCTGTGTCAAATCGTACAACTAATCTTGATCTTGTAGAACAGATTTGTAGCACGTTCGTTACAATATCAACCATTCACACTTAATCAACCAAATTATTGTCGCAGATTAGTCAAATCCAGTGTTTCTGCAACTAATATTTTCCCAACAAACATAATTGAGACTGGTCGATAAAGCAAAGTATTCCCGGAATTCTCTGGTGGGACCAAGAATTCTATTTATGTTTATTTATAGAAATCTAATTTTTCTTCTCATTATTTATTGCAGGTAAGAGACCCGCAAATAGACAACTTTAGACGATCAAATCTTGTTGGGGGGAGTTGTTGAGTAATTTAATGGGACGCCAGAGATAGGTCAATGCATTGATGATGCCTCTTCTAAGTGGCAGATTTTTTGAGATGCTGAAGCATGGAGCTATTTATGCACTGTCACTGCCCATATTTGTGTTTATCCAATCTTTTGGGAGAACGATATGGTTTTATTTATATTGCAAAATATTACAGGCTTGTACTGCAATATAATTAATGGTATGAGATTGGATATGAAGGAGATAATATCTTCTAGTTCAGGGCAGTGGGAGGAGGAAGATGTGATTTAATTTAATGCTGCTAACGGCTCACTGGATATGATCTAAATTCTCATTTATGTCTAGATCGTTGCGAGGTGTGAACGCATTTATGGACACAATGCAGATTTGACAGATAATAAAGATGTTTAAACCAGAAAAAGAACTGAGTTTTGCTTTGTTACCATCTGTGACTGGGAGTTGATTATGAACTGGATCAAATGGCCGGTTCTCTGACTCGAACCATTTCCAGACAAGCTCGGCCAGAACACGGCTCGTGTCGATTGCAGTCGGGAAATGCAAGAATGTAACAAAAACTTCAATTTGAAAGAAAGAAGTTGAAAAACAGTTGTCTGGTAGCTTAGTCCAGAGTGATCTACCTGACATTGTAATTCAAGTGCAGATATGTATGTACTCCATTGCCAGTGTCCATTTATGTGTAATCCGGGAAGAAGTATGAATAATTTTGGCATACCCATTTTGTAGACTAAAATCAAATCTCAATACATGAAAATATTCAAATGACAGAAGAAGAAAAGCTACATTAAGACATTGGAATCTCTGATGCAGCAATGTTTACTTGAAAATAACATGTCACTCTTCAAATTACGATGGACAAAGTTTTTGATACAATAACATTGCTACAAGGCGACGCTACCTGGAATGTGGGATTTCATCGGATGTAGGTGAAGCTGCAGACATAAATTGATCGCTCCCAGTCGATATGTTGCAGATAATCTTAGGATCAGCACATCTCTTGAGTTGTTGAAGCACAACACTCATGTCAGGCCTTTGTTGTGGATCTCTTACAGTGCAAGACATTGCAACATCCACCACTTTCCAGGCTGCATTTTTATCATACTGACCGTTAAACCGTGCATCGACGATTCCTTCGATATCTCCTCTTTCAATTATCGGCTTTGCCCAGTCAAGTACGTGAATTGTGATTCCCTGAAAGCTTGATAATGCGGGCGGCCGGTGATTAGCTCAAACAAAATAACCCCAAAGCTGTACACGTCGCTTTCCTTTGTTAAATTTCCAGACATGACAAATCTGTTGGATCATAAAAAACATCAGATTTTACTCTTTCTGCAAATTTAGCCTATGGTTGTCTGATATTCTTTATGCCGCACTTACTCAGGACACAAGTATGCTTTTGTACCAATGAGTTTACTTGTCATGGGAGGTTGCTCCATTTCGGTTTCTATTGCTCTGGATAACCCAAAATCACTGATCTTTGCTTCCATCTTGCCATCCAACAGTATATTAGCAGTCTTCAAATCTCTGTGAACGATACTTGGCTTGCAACCATTATGTAGATATTCCAATCCTACACATTCGCCAAAGGGGACCGTGAGAGAGAAACAGAGACAGAGACAGAGACAGATTACAAACCATGAGCGGCACTGGCTGCAATTTGAAGTCTTTGCTTAAAGCTTGGGCTTGACACTGCAACCAAGAGTAATCAATTTAGCTTTGCCATGTAAAAAGTCTAAGAATTTGGTGTGACCCAAATTCTAGTTGGGCCGGGTCGGACCCATATATCAATATTAGGATTTTACATTTTCTCTATATATTGATGATTGAGTCGCAAAACTCATGGTACCGAATTTGATATTAGTGCTTTTCTCCTATGCCCGTGGTTTTTTTCCTTCTAGGGTTTTCACGTAAAATTTGGTGTCCATTATTTTCTCGTTTTTCTTTTTCGATTTATCGATCTTTCGTTACAAGTGGATTAGGGCGTCTAATCCTAACAACCGGTATCAGAGCTTCAGGTTGAAGGTATTTTCGAAAATCAAGTTTTGATTCTTCGAAAGGTATCGAATGATTTCAAGTTTGCAATTTCAGTGTGTGAAATTTGCAAAGGAAAAAGAAATTAGAAATTAAAAAAAAAAAGGGAAAAGAAAAAAAGATTTTTTTTTTTATTGTCTTCTTCAACAGTGAAGAAGAACATAGGAACAGAACAAAGACTTTTGTTGTGTTCTGTTCGATGGAGAAGAAAAATAGAACAGCCCGAGCTACAAAGCAGAATGAACGCGTGCCCTAGCCCCGACGCAAAGCCGAAGACGAAACGAAGTTGTCGTCGTCGATCAGGAGAGAGAATCACTGCGCGCAAGATTGAAGCGTGGCTGCCGAGCAGGAGAAGAACGTCGTCGACGCCCTCCGATTTGTCAAACGCCGAAGAAGCCGACGCCGGCCGAACAGAACATATGTCGCCTTCTCTCCGTTCAGAACACCCCGAGCACAGCTCAGACGAACCCCCCGCTGCTGACGCTGCTCCAGTCGCTCGGAACGGCAGCAACACCAAGCAGCTCCAATATGCTCCGACACAATCTCCGTCCAGCATTCCGACGATTGCATGGCCTCCGATTGGTTTTGGTCTTTTTTGAACAGAGACAATGATTTTTTTTTTTTGGAGATTAATTAAAAAAAAACAAAATCAGTTTTGAGAAAATTGAGTATTTGGGATTTTGGGAATGAAAATTCTGAAATCAATTGGATCAGTTTAACTCTGCTTCAGAATATTTTGTAGGATTTATTTGGAATATTTGAAATTAATTATTGGGGTTGAATAATTAATCTGGAAATATCTGTTTTGGGCATTAATTATTGATAACAATGGCAGACGTCGATAACACAAGACATGGTATTGAAAGATTTGATGGGACAGATTTTGCATTATAGAGAAATGTAAATCGACGATTACTTGTACGAGAAAAAACTTCATCTTCCATTGAGTGCGAAACAAGAGAAGATGGAAAACATTGAATAGAATCTCCTTGATAGACAGGTTTTGGAAGTCGTCCGATTGACGCTAACCAAAAGCGTTGCTCACAACGTGGCGAATGAGAAGACCACTGCGAGTCTGATGAAAGCTCTGTCTGATATGGACGAGAAACTCTTCCCGAATAATAAGGTATTTCTTATGAAGAAGCTCTTTAATCTGAAGATGATTGTAACGACCCCTGTTCCCAGCAAGATATTGTCCGCTCTGGGAATTGGGCCGCAGCCCAATATCCTCCCCTCACGGCTTTGTTTGGCGAGAACTTCCCGGACGGTCACCCAACCTGGAATTGCTCTCGCCGAAGCACTTTTAACTTCAGAGTTCTTATGGGATCCGTCGCCAATCGTGCTCCAAAACGCGTCTTTGCTATCTTGGGAGGGTCTCTTTACATATGTTTCATTTCCATGTACTTCCCCAAGCGATGTGGTATTAAGACGACCTCACTTTCAAAGACCAAATCCTCCGGCCCAACCCTCTGGGATCCGCGGAGTTTTCGTTGAACCCTCCGGCCCAACCCTCTGGGATCCGCGGAGTTTTAACCCATACTCCGGCCCCAACCGGGCACATACGTCCTATGAGGATCCGCGGAGCATGGGTGGTTCCACTACATACGTGTCAAGTCGAGTCATCACAATGATTGATGGCACTTCTGTCGCAGCGCATCTGAATGAATTCAATAGGATTGTGAATCAATTGTTATCTGTGGAAATTGATTTTGAAGATGAGGTTCGTGCCTTAATTTTGTTGGCATCGCTACCGAATAGCTGGGAGCCTATGAGGGCTGCAGTTAGTAACTCAGTTGGAAGTGCTAAATTGGTATTCACCGATGTGAGGGATCGTATTCTTGCCGAGGAGGTTCGTAAGATCGATTCTGGTGAAACATCGATAGGCTCAGCTTTGAATGTTGAAAATAGGGGCAGATCCAAGTCCAAGAATGAGAGGAGTCAGTTCAAATCCCGGCGAACATCTGAGTGCTGGAATTGTGGCAAGCAGGGTCACATGAAGAAGGATTGCAGAGCACCGAAGAAGAACGGTAATGACACAGGTAAGAAAGTAGTCACATTCACCGAGGAATTCTTTAGTGAGTACGACAAGGATGTCGTAAATTTTGCTTGCCAAGATACGAGTTGGGTGATCGATAGTGGCGCTTCAATACATGCCACTTCGCGGAAGGATTTATTTACGTCCTACACTTCGGGTGACTTTGGAAGTGTAAGGATGAGAAATGGTGGAGTTGCAAAAGCCATTGGTATGGGAGATGTGCGTTTGAAGACCAACATCAGCAACACCTTGGTTTTGAGAGGTGTGAAGCACATCCCCGACATCAGCAAGAATTTGGTCTCACTGGCAAGCTCGACGACGAAGAGTTTGGCAACACCTTTCGTGATGGAAAATGGAAGCTTACCGGAGGTTCATTGATTGTGGCGAGAGGAGAAAAATGTTCCTCATTATATGTGATACACGCGAAGATCGCAGATTCCATAGTCAATGTGTTGGGTAATAAGGCTGCAAAGTTTGTGAATTCACCTTCTAAGAGAAAGGTTAAGAAGACTCGGAATGTAACGACCTCTTTTCCTAGGGAGATATTGTCCGCTCTGGGGATTGGGCCGTAACCCAATATCCTCCCTTCACGGCCTTGTTTGGCGAGGACTTCTCAGTCGGTCACCCAACCTGGTACTACTATCGCCGAAGCACTTTTAACTTTGGAGTTCTTATGGGATCCGTTGTCAATTGTGCTCAAAAACATGTCTTACTATCTTGGGAGGGTTTCCTTACATATGTTTCATTTCCATATACCGCCCTAAGCGATGTGGGATTGCTATAACGACCCTCCGGCTCACCCGGAACAGGCCGTACGGTCCCTCCGGCTCACCCGGATCAGGCCCCGCCACGTGGCTTCAGCCCGAACGCACCACGTGTCATCACAATCACCCCCCCTCGGGGGCCCAAGGTCCTCGTTAGCCACATTTTCGGTTGGGTCAGGCTCTAAGACCATTTGTAACGACTCGTTTCCTAGGGAGATATTGTCCGCTCTGGGGATTGGGCCATAACTCAATATCCTCCCCTCACGGCTTTGTTTGGCGAGAACTTCCCGGACGGTCACCCAACCTGGAATTGCTCTCGCCGAAGCACTTTTAACTTTGGAGTTCTTATGGGATCCGTTGTCAATTGTGCTCAAAAACATGTCTTACTATCTTGGGAGGGTCTCTTTACATATGTTTCATTTCCATGTACTTCCCCAAGCGATGTGGTATTAAGACGACCTCACTTTCAAAGACCAAATCCTCCGGCCCAACCCTCTGGGATCCGCGGAGTTTTCGTTGAACCCTCCGGCCCAACCCTCTGGGATCCGCGGAGTTTTAACCCATACTCCGGCCCCAACCGGGCACATACGTCCTATGAGGATCCGCGGAGCATGGGTGGTTCCACTACATACGTGTCAAGTCGAGTCATCACAATGATTGATGGCACTTCTGTCGCAGCGCATCTGAATGAATTCAATAGGATTGTGAATCAATTGTTATCTGTGGAAATTGATTTTGAAGATGAGGTTCGTGCCTTAATTTTGTTGGCATCGCTACCGAATAGCTGGGAGCCTATGAGGGCTGCAGTTAGTAACTCAGTTGGAAGTGCTAAATTGGTATTCACCGATGTGAGGGATCGTATTCTTGCCGAGGAGGTTCGTAAGATCGATTCTGGTGAAACATCGATAGGCTCAGCTTTGAATGTTGAAAATAGGGGCAGATCCAAGTCCAAGAATGAGAGGAGTCAGTTCAAATCCCGGCGAACATCTGAGTGCTGGAATTGTGGCAAGCAGGGTCACATGAAGAAGGATTGCAGAGCACCGAAGAAGAACGGTAATGACACAGGTAAGAAAGTAGTCACATTCACCGAGGAATTCTTTAGTGAGTACGACAAGGATGTCGTAAATTTTGCTTGCCAAGATACGAGTTGGGTGATCGATAGTGGCGCTTCAATACATGCCACTTCGCGGAAGGATTTATTTACGTCCTACACTTCGGGTGACTTTGGAAGTGTAAGGATGAGAAATGGTGGAGTTGCAAAAGCCATTGGTATGGGAGATGTGCGTTTGAAGACCAACATCAGCAACACCTTGGTTTTGAGAGGTGTGAAGCACATCCCCGACATCAGCAAGAATTTGGTCTCAACTGGCAAGCTCGACGACGAAGAGTTTGGCAACACCTTTCGTGATGGAAAATGGAAGCTTACCGGAGGTTCATTGATTGTGGCGAGAGGAGAAAAATGTTCCTCATTATATGTGATACACGCGAAGATCGCAGATTCCATAGTCAATGTGTTGGGTAATAAGGCTGCAAAGTTTGTGAATTCACCTTCTAAGAGAAAGGTTAAGAAGACTCGGAATGTAACGACCTCTTTTCCTAGGGAGATATTGTCCGCTCTGGGGATTGGGCCGTAACCCAATATCCTCCCTTCACGGCCTTGTTTGGCGAGGACTTCTCAGTCGGTCACCCAACCTGGTACTACTATCGCCGAAGCACTTTTAACTTTGGAGTTCTTATGGGATCCGTTGTCAATTGTGCTCAAAAACATGTCTTACTATCTTGGGAGGGTTTCCTTACATATGTTTCATTTCCATATACCGCCCTAAGCGATGTGGGATTGCTATAACGACCCTCCGGCTCACCCGGAACAGGCCGTACGGTCCCTCCGGCTCACCCGGATCAGGCCCCGCCACGTGGCTTCAGCCCGAACGCACCACGTGTCATCACAATCACCCCCCCTCGGGGGCCCAAGGTCCTCGTTAGCCACATTTTCGGTTGGGTACAGGCTCTAATACCATTTGTAACGACTCATTTTCGCAGTAAGATATTGTCTGCTCTGGGGATTGGGCCATAACTCAATATCCTCCCCTCACGGCTTTGTTTGGCGAGGACTTCCTAGTCGATCACCCAACCTGGTACTATTCTCGTCAAAGCACTTTTAACTTTGGAGTTCTTATGGGATCCGTTGCCTATTGTGCTCAAAAACATGTCTTACTATCTTGGGAGGGTTTCTTTACATATGTTTCATTTCCATATACCGCCCTAAGCGATGTGGGATTGCTATAACGACCCTCCAGCTCACCCGAAACAGGCCGTGCTGTCCCTCCGGCTCACCTGGATCAGGCCCCGCCAGTTGGCTTCAGCCTGACAGCACTACGTGTCATCACAAGGAAGAAGTCAGGTTCTCGGGTGAAGTTCAGTGTAACACCCGGTTCTTTACGGGATTTTGGAAATTAATAATGTAATGGCATATTCGTAATTATGTCAATTAGGTTGGTTTCGTGAAAAGAAAGCTACGATCCTAATAATTTATAAGGATTTTAAGAAAATTTCGGGAATTTTAGGAGTTTAACGCTAATTTTACCAGAATTACGTTTATCGTAACTTAAAGGATATTTTGGTAAAAATAGTAAACGGAGTCCGATTTGCGAACGGACAGTTTTTGAAGAACCCTGATAATAAGTTGGAGTTTATTGGTGAAATAAGGAAATTTGGAGAAACCGAATCGTTAGCTAATTAACGAAACAAATAACGAAACAAATCGAAAATCAAAGGAAGGGCAAAATGGTAAATTGCCAAGTCAATTTTTAATAAAAACCTTATTTCCTCTCTTCTTCTCCCTCATTCACGATTTCTTCTGCGTTTTTTCTTTCCCTCCTCCCGTGGCGATATTCTCTTCCTCACGGCGATTCCTCATTTCCGACGCCGATTTCTCCTCCGTTCGACTCGTTTTCTTCGTGTTTTCTCCTCATCTCGCAACCCTAGGTAAACAACGCTCGTAGACGGAGCTTGAAGTTCAAACGCGTACGAGGTAAGTTCTCGTGACTTACTGTGGCTGATTGGCCTACACCATAATGTCGGAAATCGTGTTGTGGATACGTTGGTGCTTTATTATTTAGGTTGGTCATTGTTTTGTCTAATTGTTTCGGTTGGGTAGTTTAGGTTCGGTTGTTTTATAGGTTGATTGTTGTGACGATTTTATGGTATTTTGTCATGTTTTGATGGTATTCGTAGTGTTTTAATGGTATGCTCATTTTGTATGTTTATATTAAACTGTTCATGCATCATGGTTTAAAAACGTCATGAAAATGAATTTAAGCACGGATTTCATGAAAAGAACATGCATGTAAAGGCAAGTAAAGTATCACAGTAAACAACCATGACATGGGGTTATCGGGGATGAGGTTCAGACCCGGCGTTCCGTGGTGAGCGGGTTTCCCTCCCTTCAGATGGTGTTGGCTGTCTAACCGCTGGACGTGCCCTATCTATCTGTCGAGCGTTTCCGATAGCCATAGACTGACACGTACTGATATATGAAATGACATGGACGGTTTTCATAGCATTGAGCATACATGATCATGCATTAGCATTTACGTAGAGCTTGCTGAGATTTTTATCTTATAGGTGTCTTTATGGTGTAGGTGACTTTGAGCAAGGTGAGGAGGACGTCCCTCTACCAGATAAACGTACAGATTGAAGGAGAATGCCCGTGGGAGTGTGCTGCGCAGTCGGTGCATTTTGACCCGTGAGGAAAGATGTAAAGATATTTTGGGACACGATAGTTAGATCGTGGGAAAAATTGTATAGTTGAACATATTAGGATGTTTGGTTCTGGTTAGCTGATAGAATGATGTATAGATGTTTTGGTAAACTGATTTTATAAAATGTTTTGTTAAAGCTTTTATTAGAATTTTATGAAAATGCTTGGAGACGTTTTAGGTTTAGTATGGATATGCTCGGGTTTTAGAGCTATCCATGCAGTTGAATTTCGTAGTTTTGTCTCGTTATTGATTGGGATTAGGAATATGTCGAGTCGGTTTTGAATGAGGTTATGGAGGAGGTACGAGTATCAGGTGGTTTTATGTCAAATTGTATTGTGAAGATGCATGTGTGTTTAGTGATAATTGAGGATGAAGTTAGAAGTGTTTTGGGTAGTGTTTACGCAGGGAGAAGAAAAAAGAAGGAAAGAAAAGAGGGATGCAAGTCCTTTGGAAATTCGGATTCCAAAGGACTTCGGATTCCAGAGAGGTTGCTGATTTAGTTAAGTGTTCTGTGAGAAAGTCGTCATCCATAATCACGTGGACGATTGTGGACGATGGAAATTTAGTTAAGTGTTCTGTGAGAAAGTCATCGTCCATAGTCACGTGGAAGAATAAGTCCCGTGGACAATTGGGTCACGCGGAAGATTTTGGACGATAAGTATTTAGTTAAGTAATCTGTAAGAAAGTCATCGTCCATGGTTATGTAGACAATTATGGACAAATAAGCCTCGTGGACGATAGCGTCGCCCACGGTTACTGTTGATCGGTAGACGTCGTCTGCCGAGTTAATGAAGTCACGTGGGTAACACGTGGTCTGCGGATGATAAGCTTAAATAAGTCTGTGGGTTGACCACGGTCTCTGTTGATCACTGATGCTGACTTCGTCGTCCATGATGCCTTCTGACTTCGTCGTCCATGATGCCTTCTGGTTTCGTCGTCCACGATGTCTTCCGACTTAGTCGTCCACGAAGCCTTCAGTCTTCATTGTTCACGGCGTTTTCTGACTTCGTCGTCCATGAAGCTTTTAGGTTAAAACGTCCACGAAGCTATCAGCTTCTGTCGTTCCCGTCTGCCTCTGTTCTGTTGTTGAAACCCGAGAGGAAAAACACACTTCTGCCACTGTTCACATTTAAGAAACCCGAGAGGAAATATTGACTTTACGCCCTTATGCAATCTGCTGCCTTTAAGTTTAAATTTTATAAACTAATTTCCAATGATTCTCCAGATTTCGGTAGATCCCTCCCCGGTTTTAATTATTTTTACTTAAATGTTTTCTCATATCTTCTTAAATGGTTTTCACTGATTTAAATTACGATGTAATATTTTAGGATTATAGAGAAAAGAAAAATTTATACGGTAAAATTAGGATATGGGTAAAGGTCACTTCATTCAGGTTGGGATCTGAGGGAACATCAGAGCTAGTGAGTCAGCCTATTACAGATGTTCAGTCATCAGTTTCAAATTCACGTCAGAATGATATCATCAAAGGCAGAACCATGTGAAAGGTTAAAACTCTTAGATGATATGATGAAACTATGAGTTATGTATTGAATGTGTTCGAGGGTAGCGATTCCTGTGTGGAGTCTTCAACATGTTCAGATGCAGTTTGTTGCGACAACCCTGATAGTTCAGTGATACCATGGAGGAGGAGATGCGATTTCTTCTCAGGTAAATCTCTCAAGTTTAAGCGGGGCTTAAACTTGAATGGTATCGGATGCTGAGTTGGCCCATCTGGGGCTTTTGTGGTAGAGGAGCTTTTTAATGGAGTTTTGCAAATTTGTTTCCTTGCACTGGAATTTCCTTGAAGGTGGAGATTGTCAGAGTTCAATGTTCTGGATTCGCTTTGGGTTGGACCGAGTAGCCCGTTGGATCTCTCATGTGGAATTCGTATCAAGGTGAAGCTTGTTAGAATTTGGTGTGACCTGAATTCTAGTTGGGCCGGGTTAGGCTTATATATCAATATTAGGGATTTACATTTTCTCTATATATTGATATTTGAGTCGCAAAACTCATTGTACCAAATTTGATATTAGTGATTCTCTCATCTGCCCGTAGTTTTTTCCTTTATAGGGTTTCCACGTAAAATTTGGTGTCTATTATTTTCTCATTTTTCTTTTTCAGTTTCTCGATCGTTCGTTACGGGTGGATTAGTGCATCTAATTCTAACAAAAAAACAATCCTGTTTATGATATCAGTAGCAAGCAGTCGAAAAACCTGATAAGTATTTCTCCAAATTTCCATTTTCCATGAATTCGTAGATGAGGATCTTGTTGCGTCCCTCGTCACAATACCCACGAAGAGAAACCAAATTTCGATGGTGAATATACACTAAAAATTGAACCTGCAAGTCAATTGACTGCATAAATCGAATGTTTCTAAACAAAACGAAAAACTTCACACTATTTCACTTTACCTCTGCTAGGAAATCCTTGTATCCCTGATGCGATGATAAGGAAAGTAACTTCACGGCCACTGAAGTTCCATCTCTGAGAGCACCCCTGTAAACTTTACCAAATCCTCCTTCACCAATTTGGTTGCTGAAGTTATTGGTAAAACCCAAAACCTGAGAGTAAGAATATCTCTCCGACTTCCGTGAATCTTTTATTCCTCTGCCGGAAAAATAGCCTAAGGCCACAAGGAAATACCATGTAAAGTTAAGTTTATGAAGCACAAGGGGAGGGAGTCTGTTAATCATGCTCATCAACAAGAAAATGCCAACTTTGAAGCTGATGTAAGTCACCTGAAATCTTCCTTCGTTTGAATATAAATATAATGGCTGATATGATCAGGACGAGGACCAAAGATGCTGCAACGGATACCACGACTGGAAAAAGTAGAGTTTTTTTCCTTTTCTCGCATGATTTTGATAAACAAAGATCTGGGTTTGCGCCCAAACTGAGACGAGAATAAAAAAACTCAAAATCAATATTTTTTTTCGCACATAAATTGTTTCTGCACGATTGCTTTTGACAATACAAATGAAATCAGATAGAATGAGCTTTTTTGTCGATTAGATAATAATTAACTAAAGGGCCGGGGCTGCAGCTGACCTCAAACTTATTCTTCCATCTTCAGATTTCTGGAGAAGAGCCTCAGGAATTGAGCCAGAGAGCTTGTTCCCAGTTAGATCACTGCATAGCCAAATGGTCAAATATTATATTGATTTTCGAAACTTTCAGAAACCTTGAGGAACAATCTGAAGCTTCTCGCAATTTACATGTATCTCAATTTAGGAAGTTCGGCTAGAAAATCCGGTATCTGCCCAGTCAATTCATTGTAGGATAAATCCCTGAAGCAGGCAAAAAAAAAAAAAAAAAAAACAGAGAGAAATTCTGCATAAAGAATGTCTATGGTAGTTAAAGAGAAAATTAGAACTGAAACTCGAGAAAAAAATGATACAAGTATTCGATTTCCATGAGCTTGTAGAAAGAAGATGCAATCTCTCCTTTCAACTGACTCTCCGTCAAGTTCCTGTTCCAAATCATGGGAAGAGAAAAAAGGTTGTAGTAAAGTGAAAATCAGCCGAGGGGGATGATGCTAACTGGATCACTCACAGTGAAATAACCCTGACGCCGTCGCTGCAGATGATGCCTTCCCAGGTATAATCCTTGGGAAGACAAGGATCACCTTGCCAGTTTTTCTTCAATGCGTACTGTTTCTTTATCTCCGCCATCGCATAAACTTTATATTTTCGCCCATGGAAAACAAGAATTGATGTTTCATAAATTGGAAAATGCAAAAGCAATGCCAAGGAAGGAAGAGAGCGAGAAATAGAATGGTTACCGTCGTCTGGTGTAGTAGGCAAATTTGAGAAGTTCTTTACAGCAAACAACTCGAGCCCGTTGAGGATCGGGGGAAGTTGAGAATTCCCCGAGGCAGAAATAGTGATCCTGTTATTTTGCTCAATGGAATCAGTACTGGCGCAATAGGTCTTCGCTAATTGGGGTTGGAGTTGAATATTTTGAAAGATAATCTTGTCGTTCCAACTAATTGACATTTCTCGTAATTGGCCATTCTTCGGGATCCCAAGCTCGGCAAAATGCAAACAGAAATAAAACTCCGTGTCATCAACATCGATGGAGTAAACTAAAGGAATACTGGAATTTTGTGTTGCAGCTGCTGTCATCAACATCGACATTGGCAAGTTATAATCACCAGATTGTTGTTGAAATTATAAACTTGACTTCTTGAAGAAGCTTGTAGAAGACTATAGAAGCTTGTAGAAGCTTGGAGAAGCCTATAGAAGCTTGGAGAAGCTATTAGAAGCTTGTAGAATCTTGTAGAAGTTTATAGAAGTGTGTAGAAGCTTATGGAAGCTTATAGAAAGGTCTAGTGTAATGTGTTCTAGAGAAGTCTTCTCTAGATCTTTCTAGAGAGTCAATTATGACCATTAGATTAGAGTTGAAGTGGCTTAATCCTACTCATTGGTTGAGGAGGTGCCACTAGTATAAATAGGGGTGATGTTTGTGAGTTTGTGTGTAGAAAAGAGGAAACAAAAAGTGAGAAATAAGAGAAGTAGTCTTTCCTTTCAAAATATTCTCCAACAAAGTGGTATCAGAGAGCTAGAAGATCCTTTGTAGAAAGATGGCAAACGGTGGTATGGTTCCTTTCCAAGTCCCAACACTCAACAAGAGCAATTACGATAATTGGAGCATCAAGATGAAGGCTCTCCTTGGTGCGCAAGACGTGTGGGAAATAGTAGAGAAAGGTCACACTGAGCCGGAGAATGATGTAAATCTATCTCAAACTCAAAAGGATAGTTTGAGAGACTCAAGAAAAAGAGACAAGAAGGCTCTCTATCTCATCTATCAAGGGTTAGATGAAGATGCTTTTGAAAAGATCTCAGAAGCAAAGACGGCAAAGGAAGCATGGGAAAAACTTCAAACTTCTTACAAGGGAGCAGATCCAGTAAAAAAGGTACGTCTTCAAACTTTAAGAGCTGAGTTTGAAACCTTACATATGAGAGAAGGAGAAGGTATCTCCGATTACTTCTCAAGAGTTTTAACGGTGACCAATCAACTAAAAAGAAATGGTGAAAAGTTAGATGATGTAAAAATAATGGAGAAGATCCTTAGATCAGTAGATTCAAAGTTTGAACATATCGTCACCGTTATCGAAGAAACGAAAGATTTGGAGACAATGACGATGGAACAATTCTTGGGATCATTGCAAGCATATGAAGAAAAGAAAAAAAGAAGGGGGAGATCATGCAGCAACTACTCAAGACTCAAGTTGTTCCAACCAAAGAAGAAAGCGGTTACAAGAACCAACAAAGACGAGTTCATGGTCAAGAACGAGGCCGAGGTCATGGACATGGACAAGGTCGGAGACCCAACGATGATAACAACAGTTATCAAAGAAAAGAAAACTCAATAAGAGGTCGTGGGAAAGGCAATTCTAAATCAAGGTATGACAAGTCACATATTAAGTGTTACAACTGTGAGAAGTGTGGTCATTACGCTTTCGAATGTAGAGCTCCTAAAAGCAACAAGATTGAGGAAAAGGTCAACTACATTGAAGAAAGTAGACAAGAAGATGGCACTGTGCTATTGGCTTACAAGGATAATAAAAAGGAAGAAGATGATAGATGGTACTTGGACACTGGTGCTAGCAATCATATGTGCGGAAAAAGAAACATGTTCGTGGAGCTAGACGAATCTATAGGTGGTAATGTGACTTTTGGAGATGAATCCAAAGTGGCAGTACATGGTAAAGGTAAAATTCTCATCCACTTAAAGAATGGAGAACGCACATTCATATCAAATGTCTATTATGTGCCGAACATGAAGAGCAATATCCTTAGTTTGGGTCAACTCTTAGAGAAAGGTTATGATATTCATCTGAGAGATAATAACCTTTCTATAAGAGATAAAGCTAACAACTTGATCGCAAAGGTGCCGATGTCAAAGAATCGAATGTTTGTGCTCAACATTCAAAATGAAGCTGCTAAATGTCTCAAGGCGTGTTACAATGATGCATCTTGGCTATGGCATCTTCGCTTTGGGCATCTCAACTTTGGAGGACTAGAATTGTTGTCCAAGAAGGAGATGGTGAGAGGACTACCTTGCATTCGTCATCCTGATCAAGTGTGTGAAGGATGTCTACTTGGGAAGCAATTCAGGAAAAGCTTTCCAAAAGAATCAAACTCAAGAGCTAAGAAGCCGCTAGAACTCATACATACGGATGTGTGTGGTCCAATCAAGCCAAGCTCACTCGGTAAGAATAACTATTTTCTTCTCTTCATCGATGATTTCTCAAGAAAAACATGGGTATATTTCTTGAAGCAAAAATCTGAGGTCTTTGAAGTCTTCATGAAATTCAAAGCTGCTGTCGAGAAAGAGAGTGGCCTACAGATCAAAGCTATAAGGTCTGATCGAGGAGGAGAGTTCACCTCAAAAGAATTTCAAGAGTTCTATGAGACTCATGGGATACGACGACCATTGACAGTCCCAAGATCTCCTCAACAAAATGGAGTGGCAGAAAGGAAGAATCGAACCATTCTTGAAATGGCAAGGAGCATGCTTAAAAGCAAAAGACTACCCAAGGAGTTATGGGCAGAAGCAGTTGCATGTGCAGTCTATCTATCTAATCGATCTCCAACAAGAAGTGTGTGGGGTAAAACACCACAAGAAGCATGGAGTGAAAGGAAGCCTAGCATTGCTCATCTAAGAGTTTTCGGGAGTATAGCCCATGTGCATGTACCTGACAAACAAAGAAGCAAGCTAGATGATAAAAGCCAAAAATACATCTTTATTGGCTACGATGCTAACTCCAAAGGATACAAACTCTACAATCCTAATACTGGGAAGACAACCATTAGCCGAGATGTCGTATTCGACGAAGAAGGAGAATGGGATTGGAGACCACATAACAAAGAATACACTTTTTTTCCATACTTTGAGGAAGATAAAATGGAGCAATTAAGGATGGAGCAGGAGCCTATTACTCCACCAATTCCACAAACTGTGAGTCTTCAAGAAGATGAAAGTTCAAGTGAAAGAGTTCCACGATTCAGGAGTTTACATGAACTCTATGAGGTAACCGAAAGTCAAGATAACCTTACTCTCTTTTGTTTATTTGTCGATTGTGAGCCCATGAATTTTCAAGAGGCGGTGGAGAACAAGAATTGGAAAAATGCCATGGATGAAGAGATAAAGGCAATCGAGAAGAATGATACATGGGAGTTAGCTTCACTTCCAAAAGGGCACAAGGCAATCGGAGTAAAGTGGGTGTACAAAGCAAAGAAAAACGCCAATGGAGACATCCAAAGATACAAGGCGAGATTGGTGGCAAAAGGCTATAGTCAAAGAGCTGGCATTGACTATGATGAGGTATTTGCTCCCGTTGCTCGACTAGAAACTGTTAGATTGATTATTTCATTGGCAGCTCAAAATAAATGGAAGATACATCAAATGGATGTGAAATCTGCTTTCCTAAATGGAGTTCTTGAAGAAGAAGTCTACATCGAGCAACCACAAGGCTATGAGATCAAGGGAAAAGAAGGCAAAGTTTTAAAGTTAAAGAAAGCACTCTATGGGTTGAAGCAAGCCCCAAGAGCTTGGAATGCTCGAATTGACAAGTACTTGCAAGATAGAAAGTTCATCAAGTGTCCATATGAGCATGCACTCTACATCAAAATCCAAAACGGTGATATCTTGATCGTATGCCTATATGTAGATGACTTGATATTCACAGGCAGCAATTCAAGCATGTTCGAAGAGTTTAAAAAGGAGATGATGGAGGAGTTTGAAATGACTGACATCGGAATCATGTCTTACTATCTTGGAATTGAAGTAAAGCAGAAAGACAATGGCATATTGATCACTCAAGAAGGCTATGCCAAAGAAGTACTTAAGAAATACAAGATGAATAACTCCAATCCAGTCACCACACCAATGGAATGTGGAATCAAGTTGTCAAAGCACGAAGAAGGAGAAAAAGTAGATCCAACGTTTTTTAAGAGCTTGATTGGTAGCTTGCGATATCTGACATGTACAAGGCCAGATATTCTTTATGCAGTTGGAGTTGTTAGCAGGTTCATGGAGAATCCAACAACAACTCATATGAAAGCAGCAAAAAGAATTCTTCGTTATTTAAGAGGTACAACAAACTATGGTTTATACTATTCTGAATCTAATGATTACAAACTTGTTGGATACAGCGATAGCGATTGGAGTGGAGATATAGATGATCGAAAGAGCACGACTGGCTTTGTCTTTTACATGGGAGACACTGCTTTTACATGGATGTCAAGGAAGCAACCAATTGTCACTCTTTCAACATGCGAGGCAGAGTATGTAGCTGCTACTTCATGTGTCTGTCATGCAATTTGGCTCAGAAACCTATTGAAGGAATTGCGTCTTCCACAAGAGGAGCCAACCAAGATTTGCATAGATAACAAGTCAGCAATAGCTTTGGCCAAGAACCCAGTCTTCCATGATCGAAGTAAGCACATTGACACGCGCTATCATTATATACGAGAGTGCATCATGAAGAAAGAGGTACAAGTGGAGTACGTGAAGTCTCATGATCAAGTAGCTGATATCTTCACTAAACCACTTAAGCAAGAAAGCTTCGTCAAGTTGAGAACTTTAATTGGAGTAACAAGAAATCAAGTTTAAGGGGGGATGTTGAAATTATAAACTTGACTTCTTGAAGAAGCTTGTAGAAGACTATAGAAGCTTGTAGAAGCTTGGAGAAGCCTATAGAAGCTTGGAGAAGCTATTAGAAGCTTGTAGAATCTTGTAGAAGTTTATAGAAGTGTGTAGAAGCTTATGGAAGCTTATAGAAAGGTCTAGTGTAATGTGTTCTAGAGAAGTCTTCTCTAGATCTTTCTAGAGAGTCAATTATGACCATTAGATTAGAGTTGAAGTGGCTTAATCCTACTCATTGGTTGAGGAGGTGCCACTAGTATAAATAGGGGTGATGTTTGTGAGTTTGTGTGTAGAAAAGAGGAAACAAAAAGTGAGAAATAAGAGAAGTAGTCTTTCCTTTCAAAATATTCTCCAACAATTGTTTGATCGTTGATTCTGTGGACAAGCGAATCCATGTATTTGTTGTATAACTAGGCCAGATACGATCATAAACATCTTGTGGATACCTGAGCCCTGATGTACTATAGCCAGCGAGATCTAGCCGATCCCCGAGTGAGAGTGAGCCGGTGTTATTTGTTTGATAAATGGAGGAGCCGAGGGGTCGGAGTTCTAAGAAGGAAATGTAAGGAATTGAATCGCCGGTCTTTACCAGACACACATCAATGTAATCAGTAGTCGGTTTGTAAATGATTTCTGTATAATTAGCTGGTCGATAAATGGAAGCCCACCAATTAATGCCGATGTGTAGATCAAATCTCGGAATCCGATTTTCGCCATCGAAGTTGCCGTAGTAGAAGCCAGCTCTGATCAAGTAATTGGTTCCTTTGCCCTGACTAGGCTTTAGAGTGTAGCAGTTTCGTTTTCCTTGCGGAAAACTTCTCACGTAATGATATTTCGGATTATAGACCAACCATTTATGTTGCGTTTGACGAATAGTTCCTGTATCGATTAGGGTTGCGTCTGATATGTAATACAAACCAGTCCCATTTTCTGTGTAGTTTTGTTGTGCACCGCAGTCGATGCTGATGAACCCTAGCTCAAACATCGGTGGAGTCGAGTGAGTTAAGATTAATACAAATGGGTTCTTCGTCGTAAACATACTTACCGGAGTTGTCAGCTGCCGCAGATGTATTTTCCGTCATCTTCGCCGTCGCCAAGAGAAAGATGAAAGACCAAGTCTTCTGAAGCCATGCCAAGACAATGAATCCACTGTCCATAATCGCCTCCCCTTTGATCTAGTTTTGAAGAATTGTACGTTAAGATTTCCTACCATCCCTTATAAATGCATTCTGCATGTGATTGAGCTGTTGACTTGGGCACTTTTTCAGGTCTTCGTCGTCTTTAAATTTGAGGACCATGTAGCGTTTGTCATAAACATACTTGCCGGAGTTGAGGGGCATAAGAGAGAGATTAAAGGCCAAGTCTTCAATGATTGAACTCTCTGCCTTCATCTTTTGTATTTTTATTGACGTCATATTTGCATCTCATTCATCCGGCCAGAGCCAATGATTCATGTCTAATTAACAGCACCAATGACGTTGATCAATCAAATGGTGTAGAGAGAAGAGAGAGATGAAAGGCCAAATCTTCAACGAGGACTGTCATCTTTTAATGGAGCCTTCTGTAGTTTTCATGCAGGTGACTTGGATTGAGTCAGCGTCTTCTTTAGCTCTTCTTCGTTCTTTTCTCCCAAGAATTGTCGCTGAATCCTTGAAAGACAGGACAACTCTTAATTTATGTAGTTTTCATGCATGTGGGATCGTAGTTACATCACTTAATTTATGTCCAACGGATCTTCACAAAAATAAACTATCGCAATTTATATGTTTCTACGTTTCAAACAGTTTACTTTTAACTATCAAATGTATTTGATAGCATGAGAGAGAGAGAGAGAGAGAGAGAGAGAGAGAGAGTTCCATAAGAAATATTTATTCATCATTTTATCTAGGAAATCTTGAGACAGAAAACACAAGTAGAACATTGTTTTTCATTGAGATTTCTTTTATTTTAGAAGTATATATATTCATCCAAAGAAGGGCCCTGCGTCTGCACTTATGGACAAAGCATCTATCGATCATGGAGATCCATTTTCAGAGGAGTCTTCCACAGGAGTAGAACAGCACTCGCAGCAAGTGTTTGGTGGAGGGGGAGTGCAGCACACGCAAGCAGGGCAGTAAATTGGCTCATCTCCAACTGCAAAATCAGATCGACATATTTCTCAACTATACCAAACACTAAAAGAATTCCCGAGAACAAAATCGTGCCAGTTTTGGTCCAAAACAGACAATATTATATTATTACGACGGAGATCTCTAAATTTACGAAGCATGACGATAAAATTTTCGTACCTTGAAGAAGAACTCGAGTCGCTTTGCATGTCGATATCGGAGCGAAAACAATGGCAGCAAGGAAGATTGTCACCAGAAGGGATCTCATCGTAATAGCTGAAGCCATTTCTGGTAGATGTAGTGAGGCACTTTACTCATCCAAGCCTATATATAATGGTTCTATGTCCTTAAAAAAAGGATTTATAGTACGAAATATGGCACAGCTAAACAATGTTGAATTGAAAATCAGTACATTTATGGGTTTTAAATTTGGTTCTGCGCTATTTTTCTTCGTTGGAGTACTAAGCTTTGAAGAGCACACCTTGAAATATCTGACTTTTTCAATCATTTCCTTATATTTTTTCCGAGAAATTGTGGGAAAATGAAAGAAAAAATTGGCTAATGATGTGAACACAAGATCTAGTCAAGTTTTATCAAATACTTTAAAGCTTTGTGAGTTACATTTTTCGTACATCATACTTGACTTTGCAACCGTACAATGTTTATCTTTATCGTGCACATTGAAAGATTCAGCCTCATAAATATGTAAAGTAACCATTAGTCGTGAAGAACAAATAGTTTATTAAACTTAATTTTCAAGTAAATACTCTATGAACTTAGGAGTGTTAGTAATTCAGTTTACGTCGTTAAAAGTTTCATCAAAGTAATAACGTTATTGTGACGTGATCTTCTCTGTTAAACTATTTTCATAGAGAAACAAGTTTTCATAAAACAGTTTTTGACAGCTTTAAAGATTTGGAGCTTTAACTTTTTCAACTTGTTTCTTTTTAGAAATTGCTAAAATCATTATATCGTGAGTTATTGCTATTTGGAAATCGTCTAGCAAAGAATATCACGTGACAAAAACATGATTTTTTTAACGACAATCCTAAAGATAGAGACTTAATTGCTAACGCCGCTAAGTTTAAGAAGTTATTTGTCTAAAATAAAAATTTAAGAATTTATCTGCTTTTCACCTCTGCACTTTACTTAAAAATATATGGCTTTTAATTACCGTCATACTGTGTAAATTCTAGAATATGTATCTAAACGACAGTAACCGAAAAGTAATTAATTAATTTAAAATAAAGTAAAATAGGATTATTATCTGCAATTAAGAGTCGAGAATTAATTATTTTCCCAAAATTGATAAACTAAGTTTAGATTTTAATTATGGAATTAATTTAATTAGACGATAATAACTCACCTTTAAAACTACCCAAGTATGTCCACCAGCCTACTCCTCTTCTTGTTAATTTCCGTTTTATCAAGTGTCAATTGATTGTCATAGATTTGTTTTTGTCGAATTATTTGTTTTCTCTTTCACAAATGAAGTGTCCTTGTACTACTTGTCTTAAATTCCACTAGTCTTTGTTTGTTCATGCACGTTGCTCTTTAAATATTACCATTACAATTAATTTTAGGATTAAGTGTAAAAATCGGCCTGAAGTATCGTAAAAGTGCAAAAAAGAGCTTAAACTTTGAAAAGTGCATAATAAAGCTCGGCGGGTACCCGCTGACCCCCCGCAGACTGCAGAGGATGCAGCGGGTAAAAATTTCAAATAAATTGCATATTGTTTAGTATATTTTTAAAAAATTAATGTTAATGTCACCTAAATGCGGACGCGGGTACCCGCTCATTTTGGGCGGATACCCGCTGCATCCTCTGCAGTCTGCGGGGGGTCAGTGGGTACCCGCCGAGCTTTATTATGCACTTTTCAAAGTTTAAGCTCTTTTTTGCACTTTTACGATACTTCAGGCCGATTTTTGCACTTAATCCTTAATTTTAATACGAATTTGTCTAATCACAATCATGATCTTAAACCTAATTGCAGACGATGAACACGTTGACTTTAATTATTTCAAATTTCTTTTCCTTTATTCCTCTTCCGGCAACTGATTAAGACCAGTGTCATAGCTCAAAACCCTCGTCTCTGTACTAAAAGAAGAAAACAAAGAGGGTGATTTGATGATGGCGGCAATGCGCAATCTCGGTTTTCTCTTTGATTTTGTTCGTGGTGGGCTTGTTCTTTTAGTTCTTGGTCAAGCTCAAGGTCAATCGGGTGAGTAATTAGTGAAAAACAATTGATCTGTAATGTATACTTGTAGATCTTACGCAAATGTCGTCTTGTATAGGATAATTCTGTCGATCTACGTGAATTGTGCAGCAAAAAAGTTCATCTTGTTGACAGAAACCTGAAGCTATTTCCCCCATTTTCAGGCTTCATAAGCTTGGACTGCGGCCTACAAGCAAACGCAGTAAGATTCCTGCGTTTGATCTTTACTACGGAGTTAATCAGTGGGATACAATACAAACTTAGTCTAGAATCGAACGCTGTCTATTACGAGATCATCGATGTTCCTTCTGCAGATGAAATTCAGATTTGTCTTGTAAATACAGGACAAGGAACACCATTCATTAACATTATAGAGATTCGTTCTATTCATCCTAAGATCTACAGGCCTCTTTCTGGATCTATAAAAAGGCTATATCGATTGGATACTGGAGCCCAAAATACTCAACCAGTCAGGTTAGATTCACGTTGCCTCAGCTATTAAAAATACCAAGTTATTGACATTAATTATGGTTCATTTGGTTAAACAGATATAACATTGACTCTTACAATAGAATTTGGTCTCCTTATAACCAGTTGGACTAGACTCAGCTGAGCACTTCCAACGGTGGTGATCCTTCCAATATATACCAGCCTCCCTGGGTCATCATGAACACAGCAGCCACGCCAAGAAATGCAAGCGCACCGCTTGACTTTCAGTGGACGCCTCCGAATTCGATTGCTAAATACGACATCTACATGCACTTCACAGAAGTTGTAGAGCTTCATCTAAATCAAACCAGATCTTTCAATATCAGTCTTAATCAATGGCGCTGGTTTGGACTTGTTATTCCTCGTTATTTAAAATAGGGTAATTATCGAATTGAACCCTGTACTATACACTTTTTTTCAATTCGCCCCCTATACTAAAAAAACCGATAAATCAAACCCTGTACTTTGATTTTGTTATCACTTTTGACCTTCTATCAATAATTTCATTAAACTCTCACTTAAAAAATTACCAAACGATCTTGGATTCAGTTGAAATTTTTACCACATGTTCACTACTTAATAAAAAAATAATCTTGAAATTTCCGTTATTTTTTAACACATGTACGATTTATTATAATTTTATTTTAGTATTTTATAAAAATATTATAATAAATCATACAAATTTTAGAAAATCACGAAAAGTTTTTTATTATATACCAATAATAGGTTGAACATGTGGAAAATATTTCAAATAAATAAAATATCGTTTGGTAGTTTTTTAAAAATTAAATTATAAAGTAAAGAAGAAACTGAGATTAATTTAAACAAATACCAAACGATATTTTATTTATTTGAAATATTTTTCACATGTTCAACCTATCATGGGTAGATAATAGAAAACTTTTCGTGCTTTTATAAAATTTGTATGATGTATTATAATATGTTTATAAAATACTAAAATAAAATTACAATAAATGGTACATATGTTAGAAAATCACGAAAATTTTCAGATTATCTTCTCATTAAGTAGTGAACATGTGGTAAAAATTTCAAGTGAATCTAAGATCGTTTGATAATTTTTTAAATGAGGGTTTAATAAAATTATTGATAGAAGGTATAAATTGATAACAAAATAGAAGTACAGGATTTGATTTGACGATTTTTTTAGTACAGGGGGCAAATTAAAAAAACGTATATAGTACAGGGTTCAAATCGATAATTACTTTCTAAAATATGAAACCATCGGAGGTGGGGGGGTGTTGATTTTCCTTAATTTCTTTGTTCGCTTATTTATATATAAGGATGCTGAACTTATATAATTAACTAAGGATTAATCTTGTTTAGTTAAGGCGATGAGAAGCATTAAGTCAACCTATAATTTAACTAAGAACTGGCAAGGAGATCCATGTGCCCCCACAATTTACACTTGGGAGGGTCTGAACTGCAATCTGGGTGAGGCATTTCGAATCACAGACTTGTAAGTCCAGTTATTGTTCATTCAGTTTTCTTATATTCTACCCGAAATTTAATAAAAATCATTTGGAATTATCAGATCACTGTCCTTGAGTAAACTGACTGGTAGCCGATTTAGCAATGCTTCAATCTATGTGAGCACATAGCTTTATAACCCAGATGAAGCCAAAATGGGATTTTCATTGATTAAGTTGTAATTTCTAGGGACTTGTCGAACAATAGCTTAACAGGATCAGTACCCAGTGTCTTCTCCGATTTGAAAAATCTTGAAAGTCTTGTAAGTTTTTCTATGAGCATTGAACGCCATAGATAAAATGCCAGAAGGATTTTAAATTTTGTATTTTGGCAGAAAATTGGATAAGAACAACCTCACTGGTACAATCCCAACTGGACTTATCGAAAGAGTTAAAGATGGTTCTCTCTCTTTAAGGTAATCTCTGTCTTTTAGTCTGATATTCTTTATGTAAAACAATGAATTGAAGTTGAAAAACCATTGTTGAATCAATTTTTTGAGAATAATTTGATTGTGTTGCTCCACGATCTAGTTTCGCAGACAATCCGAAAATGGATCAATGTCAAATTACTTCATGCTGTTAGACGAAGTAAAAGAGAATAGAAAAAGTAATGAGAAAAGTGTTTTGTTCAACTCAACCAAAAGCAATTTTTATAGAGGCTTTTTATATAGCCTTAACCCTAACAACGATAGAAACAAGTTTTGCAGAAAGAGAAAGGATCATATCAATGGGCCCGGCTCAGGTGTATGGTTCAACAGATGCGTCCCAATACCCACCTTGGAGAAGAAGAAAAGCATTGTTGTTCCACTAGTTGCCTCCATCGTCGGAATTTTAGCCCTCACGGCCATCGCGGTTACTGTAATATTGTTCATCAACAAGAAAAAGACTGCGCCACTGAGTTCTTTATTGCACATAAACGAACCTCAGTTCTCATATTCAGAGGTAGTGACCATGACAAATAATTTTGAGAGGATCCTCGGAAAAGGAGGGTTCGGAACAGTTTACCATGGTTTCGCCAATGATATTCCGGCGGCCGTAAAGATACTCTCCAAGCTGTCAGATAGCGCATACCAACAGTTTTTCGCAGAGGTATGGTCGTTTTCATCAACCTGTTCTTGGATTTAAACCCTTCCCTAGTTCTAAATTCAGTATCTAATGATGAAAATACACAGGTTAGTAGTTAGTACTCTGATGAGAGTTCACCATAGAAACCTGACCAGTCTCGTTGGGTACATGAACGAAGGAACCAACTTGGTCTTATTATAGGTAAGAATTAAGAATTAAGATATATAATTGGAAGAGTTTAAATCAATTTCAATCCCAAATTATAGATTTAATTTGAAATATCCCATAAACAAAAAATTCTAACAACTAAATTTTTAAAGTGTCAAAAACTTAACAAATCAAATTCTAGCAAGATCGGGGGGCCGGTCTGGGAGAACGGCCCACTGTTCATTCTTCATTTTATAAATTAATTTTTAAAAAATAACAATGATATTGGATTTACTTGAAAATTTAACTACATATTCAGCACACTATGAAAAAATAATCTGAAAATTTTTAAATTTTTCTAACAGTTGTACGATTTATTGTAATTTTAGTAAATTATTTTATATAACAGACGTAAAACAATTATAATAAATCATACAATTGTTATAAAATCACTAAAATTTTCAAATTATCTTCCCATGATGTGGTGAACATGTAATAAAATTTTTCAAATAAATCCAATATCGTTTGTGTTTTTTAAAATTAATTTATAAAGTGAAGAAATAATGGGAGGTCATTCTCCCAGACCGGCCCCCTGATCTTGGCACACGGAGAATGACCCCCCATTCTCAGGACTGGTCCCCAGTCATGTCACACGTATAATTTTTTTACGTCTGTTTTATAAAATAATTTACTAAAATTAATAAATCGTATAAGTGTTAATAAATCACGAAAATTTTCAGATGATTTTTTAATTATATAGTAACCATGTGATAAAAATTTAAAGTAAATCCAATATTGTTTAATATTTTTTTTAAAATTTAATTTATAAAATGAAGAAGGAACTGAGGTTATTTTAAAAAAATATCAAACTATATTGTATTTACTTGAAAGTTTTACCACATGTTCACCACATCATGGGAAAATAATCTGAAAATGTTCGAGATTTTCTAACACTTGTAAGATTTATTATAATTGTTTTATGTTTGTTTATAAAATAATTAACTAAAATTACTGAAAGATCGTAATTAGTTATGCGGTGTCATAACACTAGTTGTGACATCGATAATGGAATGCAATAAAGGACAATTATAACATGCGTAAAGTAAAGAGACAAGAGGTTGATAACGCAGTTCGACAATTGCCTACGTTTGTGGGGCCATGCCCAAAATTAAAAATATTTCACAAGGTTCGCGAAGTTACAAGACAATCGGACTTATACAAATAAAGACTCCCTTTTATCTTTGTCACCGTCACTTCCTAACTTCTCAAATGAAACTGTTTTTGCGAGCTCCTCTCGACTTGAGATCGATCTCTCCTGAGATCTAAATGCAACAAAATCCCCTTGTTGTTGATGACTCCTCCCGGAATCTCTGAATGGCAAGATCCCCTTGCCCACGATCAAAATGACAAGCTTCCCTTGTCAATAAACAGAACTCCTCTCGAGTTCCAATGCAGCCTATTCCCGAGTCTGAGCTTCAATGAAGAACAAAGAGGAATGCATCTTATGACAACAGTGCACCTATGACACCGCTTGTGACACCAACTGTTGTCTTAAGATGCAACCAACCACCACACTCGTAGAACAATGAAATCCAATAGAGGTAGAGTGTGGAAACAGTCACTAAGAGACCGAAACAAACAACAACGCACCCACTCGCAGAAGCGTGAGGGAGGAAAGAACGGCAGCTTGCGGCAAGTAATATGTGGGAATAATCAATAATCCACGCGCCCCTATTATGTGAAAGGAAGATGCTTAAATATCGTCTGCAACAGATTTTCGTTCAAATATTTTATCCAAAACAGAATGCATAATATAAGGAAACCAAGACCACATAATCCGGAGTTATGACACTCTTTGCGATACTTATGGAAAGTTCACCAAAATAAATATAAACGAATCCCAAAATATTATGAACGAATCCTAACAACGCTGTGATCTTGTATCGCCAGCTTAACAGCACCACAATATTCAATTCTGTTTTCCAAAATACGATTTTCATCTTCAAATCAACTTTTCAAATATTATTTCCAATAAAACCATATTTTCAAATATTTAGGAATTAATCCCAACAAATTAGGAATGGATTCTATAATTGCTGTGATTCCATATCTCGCTATAATCCAGCATGCAAATATAAATTCGTCTTTCCAAAAATCGATTTTCACAAATAACTTTTCGAAGTAACAACTTTCCTTGATTCACAAGCTTCATTAATTGAACTTCCATAACTACTAGATCTTCAAGAATCTACCTTCCAAAATTCAAATTGATTGATTTTCCAAATCTCAATTAATTGTTAAATCTCCATTAATTGTCAAATCTTCAATAATTTACAAATCTCCATTAATTGCCAAAAAATCAATGTCAACCATATCTTGCATTTACAATCTCCCTCTTTGACATTTTTTGGCAAAATTCAAAACTCCCCGTGCAAGCTGGATATTAGTTCATCAAAGCTCCCCGTGAACCAAAACTTATTAAAAATTATTTTTGTTCATAACACCGTGCCAAAAGATATTAATATTCCAGCAAGCAGAAAATCACAAATTACTTCCCCTTTTTGCCACAAAAAGACAAAAGAATATAGAGGAAGAATATCTATATGAAAGTATCCAATGTATACAGCAACAACCAAAAAGTTTTAACAGTTCATAATAATTCCATAATAATCATTAGACATGGCCATCATTATAAGAAGCTAACCCGATTAGATCCACTGATTATAAGAAATATTGCACATCCCGAAGGACATTCTCCTGAAAGCGAATGTTCCATATGGGCATGTGAACGTCATTTTCTCTTGATCTTTGGGAGCGATTGTGATCTGATTATACCCTAAGTAACCATAAAGGAAACAACATAATTGCTTACCTGCCAACCTATCCAACATTTGATTGATAAATGGTAACGAAAAATGGTCTTTACGTGTGGCCTTGTTAAGTTTCTGGTAATCCATGCAAATTCGCCATCCCGCTACAATTCTTGTTGGAATCGGTTCATTCTTTTCATTAGCTACAATGGTTATCCCACCTTTCTTTGGAACGCATTGAACTGAGCTAATCCATGCACTGTCTGAAATGGGAAAAATGATTCCAGCATCCAACCATTTGAGAATTTCCTTCTTCACAACTTCTGACAGAAAAATGGGGGAAGAAAACAGAACAAATTAAAATGGAGGTGAAATGGAATGTGGAAAACCCTTGGCTGACCGAGAAGCTATCTTATGTTATGCTTCTCGGTGCATGCCTTCCCGAGGAAAGGCAACAACGGTTGGGCCCGGTTAACATCCTCAGCCTTTGAAACTCCGATAACAGAGAGGGAGGGAAGATAAGAGATCACAGCCACCGTAAGACTGATGATCAATGGAGGCACACTCCTCACGGCAGAACCGCCGTGGCTTACCTTGACGGCAACCAGAAATCCTTCTGGATTTTCAGAGAGGGAAAATAGGTTTATATTGATCAAAAAAATTGCGTACAAACACTAAAAACGATGCTTAAATACCTAAGGTGGCTAGGTTTGGAAATACCCAGAGAAGGAACTAGCCGTTGGAGGGCGTCTTCTGCTGGCGTTCGCGAAATGGAGAGTTTCTGCTGACGAGGATGCTCGCTTGGAGCAAAGAAGGGCTTCGGTTGGTCAGCTAGTCCAGGTGAGCAATCTGTGCGCTCGCGGAATGCTCGCCGTCCATCTCTGAATCCGTGGTCGCTTGCTGAAGATCATCTGAAGATCGCCTCCTTCGCTGAAGTGCTCGTTGGACTTCTTCGTGAGGTTGAGGAGCAGGTTGAAATCAATAGGCTGCTTCAGGTGATAGGTCTTTAATTGGTAATGGGCCAATTCATGATGTATGGCCCAATCTCTTCTTTAATTGTTTATGAGCTTGTTGCTCTTAAGGCTCATGGAATTACCAAAACAACTAGGCCACCAACTAATCCTAACCACACAATCTACCCTTAAATGCCTAATTATGCATGACTAAATATAAGGACTAAATGTTTGTCCAAATTACATAAAAGGCCAATGTTTGCCAAATTAAAGTTAAACTAAAAATTATGCACTTAGTTTGGTTACACAATTGATGAAGGGAAGACAAATTCTCTCTTTAAAATTCCAAGCTTTAAGTAACCATTTTCCTACAAAATTCACAAACCAATTAATAAATAAAATAGTCAAAATACATACCTTGACTTGTGCTTGACGGTTAGGAATCGTAGGCACATCATCCTCTCCGGGTGAATGAAGATTTGACCTCAAATCTAATGGTTGGTCCGCCCGAAGTAGGTTTTCTTCAAAATTAGAACTAACTATTTTGAATTTAAAAAGAGTTAAAAAGTAAACATTCATCAATACAAATAATTGTAAGCCCTTTAACCACCAATAATATTCAATCCACATTAATAACAAAATGATATCAAAAACATTTCTCTTCCTAGTTCTTTTCATAATTTCATAATCATGCTTTGATAAATGACATTTAAAATTGCATCTAATATTAGCAAGAATAAGAAGAGCTTGATCACAAACATCCAAAGTAATAACACGAATAAAATAATCATCTAACCATCCAATCCTAAGTAACCAAGTGATTAAGTGATTAGATAAAACATTCCGAGAGATAAAATAAGAGTCATAGCTTGGCAAGTGAAACTTACGGAACATGGGTGAGTCAAGTATGGATTCGTCAAAAATAAACTCCCAAGTAATCCAAACAACATCATTATCGTCATAATTCTCTATCTCAATGATTTTAAATTTATCCAATAGCCTCATGTCATTTAAGCAGAGAATAATATTTACGAAACTAGAGGAATGTCGCAAGGGAAGATGAATGCAAGAAAGATCCAAATTTATATAGTTATCCCAACCATTATGCAAAATATGAGGAACCTTTAATGCACTATCAAAATAATTTTCCATCCAATTAATTTTAAATAACCAATCAAGTAGATGGTCAAGAGATACATACCTTGTATTAGTCATAATAATTGGCTCACCTGTGGCCCCTTGGCTGGCATCTTCCGTTAGAGGTTTGGGAAACCATGAGGTTCTCCAAAAATTTTCTTTAATTTTAGTACTCAAAACAGAAAAATACTCATTTTCTACAACATATGAATCAAGTTCGGTTAACAAGTTATCACCAATAAATCGAAAAGTAAAATATTCATTATCAATGCCAAACCAACATAACAAATTCTTCCCTACGAAAATGTACAAATAAGCTTCAATCAGGTCTTTAAATTCACTATTCTTCCCAAAATAGGTGGTTATGAACTCAAAAAGTTTAACTTCAATAATAAGTCCCATACCACAAAAAGGTAAAACAAATTTTAGGAACCTTTTAAAATGATACCACATATTGTTGATGCACGGAAGATTCATTCTCATAAAGTGCAATAAATCATAATTTTTCTTACTAAGGCAATTTGAAAAATCAAGAGATGACACAATAGAAACTCTATTTTCAAACAAGTCAAAAAGATTAATATGTTCATTAATGTTAAGCAACCAAGATAAATTAGCACTCTTATCCAAATAACTTTCAAGCCATCCAATTTTAAACAACCAAGAAATTAAAGTATCTAAAGGTACACACCTTGGGTTTATAGTGCTTACCATGGTTGTGCCTTGTCGGGTTTGGAGATCCGACATACCTTTAGCCACAAGTTGGAGGGGTTCCTCTTTAGCTATGGGCAACTCAACAAAGTCTTCAACTAAAATTTCTTTCCTAAGGTCGTCATAAAATGGGTTATACCACATGATAACCTCATGAGCTATTCGATTTTGTATGGCAAAAAACATTTCACCCAAGCAATGAAGTTCTTCCTTTTGGGGAGGAAATTCTTCCACAACTTTACTGCAATTAGTTAGTTCTTCCACACAAACTAATTCATCAACAAATTCCAATTCATATAAATTATAGAAATTTTCACAAAATAAATTCAGAAGTGGTGATTCATCAAAAACATCTTCCAACAATACACTTTTAACATCTTGTTCCTTAAAACAATCATTCATGGCATTTTCTAATTCTAAAAAATGCATATACTCATGGTACAAATTAGGAAACCATTTAATTAACCATTCAATGTTTTCTTCAAGAAAAAGTACATAGTTTTTAACCCATAATCTTTCGGTTCGGAAATAATTTGCAACAAATTTATTTGTTGATTGACAATCAAACTCAGGATCAATTTGTTCACAATTGAAATGATTTTGTCTAACCATTTTTGATAAACAACCAACACAATTAAGAGACAGGAAGCGGAGGAGTGCAACAGAGCAGAAAATATTTCACCAGCAAAATATAACAGCAATACTCGGCTACAACAACAAAACAGATTAATACCCAAACCTGATTATCAACTTGCAGCAACAATCTAGCTTATCAGCCCAACAAAAATAATACCAACAATCTGATCAATCAATAACAAGAGAAAAGACAGTTCAGATTTTGGAAAGCAGAGAAACAACACAAATGCAAATTGGCAACTATTTAGTGAAGCAGAAAGTGGAACCAGAAGGTGCCTTCAATAAAAAATAAAATAAACTCTGTTTTGCAATGCACCAACTCAGCTTAATCACCAAACAAATACCACAATAACAGCTGGGTACAATCAAACAAATGCAATAACTAATCCTTATAATTGATTACTAAACAGAAAGCAATTTGATTCAAATGATGTAGAATAGAAGTTCATGCGACGTGGGATAATTTAGTTTAATCGGAATAGAAACAACACTTATTAATGAAAGTATTCCTGCAAATTTAAATGATGCTATTCAGGTGTTTAATGAAGATAAAAGCAAACTAGCATGCTAATAATTTTGGATATTTGAAATACGTGCATGCAGATGATAACAGAGAATGATCACCAGAGAGAAAAGATAATCAACAGAGCAGAATTTATACTTCCAAACAGCAAAATTCAGCAGCCAAGATTCAGCAATTTCTTCAAGCAGTAAACTAGGATTCAGCACATTAAGATCACCCAAATGTTTATCAATTCAGCACAAAAACAGGATTTTAAACAACCCAAATATGAACTAGATATACAGTAAATAGAGCAACAGATTTTCAGAATTTTGCCAACCAGTTCTGTATGAAATTCAGTAAATAGAAACAGCAAGGTTTGCAGTCAACAAAAGTCTAATTTCATATATGCTGCTGCTTAACAGATAACAGAACAATATATGAATTAAGTAAGCAATTCAGCAAGTAATAAACCAAAGAGAACCAGCAGTAAAATATTTCAGATTTCATCATTAAACATGGTCAGATTGTAACATTAGACAATTGATAATCAGACTTGCTAAATATGTTCAAGTGAATATTTCATGCTGGAAATAGATTAGTAGCAATGATAATGCAGAACAGCAGTAAATTAAGAACCTGACAGCGATAGTAATACAGCAGACAAACCCAGCAAGAAATCCAGAAAAGATAGAGCAATTCAACAGCAAAATGGGTTGGAAATGTAAATAGTCATGCTGTCAAATTTCGGCAAATGAAACTCAGCATAATCCTTGGTGATTATTGACTCTCAAACGGGCAGAACAAGCTGCAAAGACACACAGAAAGAAGGAATAATCTGCTGCAGAAAACTACAGCAAACTGAAATAGAGATTTAAGCAAATTCAACTCCTAAACATGTAACAATAGCAGTAAACACCAACAATTCAACATACTCTGCTGTGGAAATGAAGAACAGCACACTTAAACATTCTTAAACAATTATTTTGTGAAACAGAATTTGTTTGGCCAAAAAAGAAAATTACTTTGTAGCAACTAACTCAGCTTATCATTCAAACAAATTACTACCACAAAAGATCATTAATTCCGAAGAAACTTAATGGACAATACAAAACAAAGAACAAAACAGTTTTTATAAAGAACAAACAGAGCAGTGGAAAACAGCTAAACAACTTAAGAAAATTTTTAGGCTTCCAGCTAGCACTTCTCGGCTAGGCTATTCAACAAACAGTTTGCAAACTTCCTTTAGAAAACAGCAAGTTTATAACAGCAGATTCTGGTTTTTTTTTTTTTTTTTTTTTTTTTAGCGATCTATACTACTAAATTAAACAGAACAATAAAACCAAAAAGGAAACAGAACACCCAACAACTAAACAGCTCAGTGATAAACGGAGAGAATCAGCAGCAAAATATATCAATTTTTTTTTTTATCAACAGTAACACAAATATGATCCTGTCTCACATCTCAAACTTCGGCACGCAAAATACTTGCTGTAAATGATTTCAAACAGGTAATGCCAGTAAATTTTCAGTTTCCTTATCAGCAGAAAATGTTAGAAAAGGCCAATGTTTGTCCAAATTACATAAAAGGCCAATGTTTGCCAAATTAAAGTTAAACTAAAAATTATGCACTTAGTTTGGTTACACAATTGATGAAGGGAAGACAAATTCCCTCTTTAAAATTCCAAGCTTTAAGTAACCATTTTCCTACAAAATTCACAAACCAATTAGTAAATAAAATAGTCAAAATACATACCTTGACTTGTGCTTGACGGTTAGGAATCGTAGGCACATCAACTTCCTTCATCGCTGGATTCAATCTCCTCTGTTGCTTTATGGTCACACGGTATACATCTTCTAGGAGGATCTTATGCATACAAATGCTAGGACTAATCCCCTTAATGTCTTTAACTTTCCATGCCAAGGCCTGTTTGTGAACTCGCAATACTTGAAGTAATTTTTCTTCTTGCATGGGTGTCAAAGCAGCCAAAATGATAACAGGTGAGGTCTCCTTAAGTTTTAAAAATGTGTATTTGAGGTGGGAAGACAGTTGTTTAAGTTCCAGTGTTGGCACGTCTTCAATGGATGGTTGTAGACTTTCTGGTTTATCTTCCGTCCTCACCAGTGCTTCAAACTGTTTTCTATAACCTCGGGTAATCTGCTTTGTTTCTTTTGGTTTCGTTCTTTCTGATGCACTAAAGCAGTCTTCTTCATCATAAGAACACTTCATGACTTTTAAAACGTTGAAGGTAATCTGTTGATCATGCACTTTCATTGTGTGTTCTCATTTTGAACATCAATCAACGTTCTCCCCGTGGCTAAAAAAGGTCTCCGCAAAATTATGGGTACTTCACGGTCTGCTTCATAATCAAGAACAATGAAATCTGCTGGGAAGATAAACTTATCCACCTTAATGAGTACGTCTTCTATCTTTCCTGGAGGATGAGTAAGAGAACGATCGGCTAATTGCAAAGTGACTGTAGTGGACCGAGCTTCTCCTATTGTAATTACCCACCCCCTTGAGAGGCCCGGTCGTGCGGTATCTACACCACCAGCCCAGCCCAACTACCTGGCACTGGACTGTACCTCATGATCTTTTCCTCCTGGCGAATGAATTTTTTCCCTCCCCAGGAGTCGAACCCAGGCCCCGTTAGGCTAAAGCACCTAGTTCATTGACTATTGGTACAACTTGAGCTAGTGGGGGAAAAGATCATGAGGTACAGTCCAGTGCCAAGTAGATGGGCTGAGCTAGCGGTGTAGATAACGCACGACTAGGCCTTGCAAGGGGGTGGGTCGTTACACCTATTCCCAGTTGTTTGAAAATTGACATGGGCATTAGGTTAATGTTTGCCCCTAGATCGCACAGAGCCTTTCCAAAATATTTATTACCAATCGTACATGGAATGGTAAAACTAATTGGATCCTTCAGTTTCAGCGGAATCTTATTTTGTAGGATGTAGCTTGTTTCTTTAGTCATGACCACCAGTTCATATTCTCTCAATCTTCTTTTCTTGGATAAAAAATCATTCATGAATTTCGTGTAGTTGAGTATCTGTTCAAGTGCTTCTACCAGTGGTACGTTAATATGAAGTTGTTTAAGAACGTCCAAAAATCTCCTAAATTGCTTGTCCTAGTTATGTCTCTACAATCTTTGGGGAAAAGTTGGAGGTGGCCTCTGAATTTTCAACTCAGTTTGCTGTTGCTGCGGTGTTGTTACAACATCATACTCTAGGTTGCTCTTTTTAGGTTCTCCCAAATCTTCTTGTTCAGCCAACTCATCTTGTTTCTTTAAATTCTCTGCTTTCTGTTGGTTTTCTGGAATTTCTAGTTCCCTTCTATTTCTCAATACTATTGTAACACCCGGGATTTCCGTTCACACAGTTTATTCCCGTTTATGCAATTTTCAGCTCTACGTGTCGTCAAACAGCGGAGTTGTAGTTACAATCAAGAGCGAAAAATTTACACCGTTAACTAAAAGATTATTTTGAGGCTAACTGGAGTGTGAAATTTAAAGAAATATGACCGAGAATGGGTTAAACAACCATTTAACTAAATGATTAAATGTTGAAGGCAATATGGTAATTTGAGTTTTTATATTAAAAATTTTATGAAAAAAAAATACAATTAAACCCCCCCTGTTATTCCTCCTCCCCCACGCGAAAAGAAACTGCAGAGCCCTCCCCCTCTCTCGCACCCTCTGTTCTTCTCACGCCGATGCCACCGACGACGGAGTTCTCCCCTCTGAATTTCGTCGTTCTTTTCTTCTATTTCTGTAACACCTGGTTCTATCAAACCAATTCTATATTCTTTTTTTAATTAATGGCACACTTTTTGGCAATAATGAAAGTAGGGTTAATGGATGACTAGGCATGGGCATTAGGGTAATTGAAAATTTAAAAAGTGGATAACGTATTTAAGGAAAGAGAATTTAGATTTAATGCACTGTAGCCGCCACTCTTTCCCTACTCTCCCCTCTCGGTATTCAGCTCAAGCAGCAGAGCCCTCTAGGCGATTCTTCCATCCGATTTTCTCCAAACTAAGTGAGTTCTATTTCGATTCCTTGCTGCATTGGTAACTATCGATGATTTGGGGAGTGGATAAATGTGAGTTTCGAGAATGCTGTGAGCGAACTAGTTCGGGTTTTGTGGTAATCGGAGATATATAACGAACTAAGCTCCTAAACTAGTTTCCTTAAGCTTCTGGATAGTGTAGAATGAGGTTTAGTAAAATCTAATCGATAATATGTCCATGGTTTTAGGTTGAGTAAGCTCCCAAAGTTGTTTGCAACACCGAGCATTTCCAGGAGAGCCAGGTAAGTGAAGTGTGCTTGTGCCCTCGGGCCTACATCACAAAACAGTAGGTTTTCTGCATGTTGAATGTTTTCAGTTTGGTCATGCATCATGTTTTGAAAGAATACGAAAATGAATTTACATGGAATGTATGGTGAGGCATGAACAGAACGTATTATGATAGCTGTTAAGGGAATTAATCCGCCCCTTAATTGATGAAGAGGATTTATAACATTGGGAGAGTTGATCCCACTCCCAAGGGAACCTGGGGATCAATATAGCTGTTAAGGGAATTAATCCGCCCCTTAATTGATGAAGTGGATTTATAACATTGGGAGAGTTGATCCCACTCCCAAGGGAACCTGGGGATCATTATAGTTGTTAAGGGAATTAATCCGCCCCTTAATTGACAAAGAGGATTTCTGACTTTGGGAGAGTTGATCTCACTCCCAATGGAATATTGAGATTAGATTACGATGAATGTGAATGTAACTGAGCTGAGAAAGTAGAAACTGCATGATTAAGATTTACATTTCAGCATTTCATTTCATGATTGCTTCACTTATTTAACATTAGGCTAATAGATGAGTTTTGTGATGTAGGTGAAGAAAAGACAGCAGGTGTGTTCTCTGAGTTTGTTGAGAGCTAGGCAGGTTGGAGGGGTGCATTCATGCATCGAACTGACAGCTGACGGGGCAGTTTAACTGATGTCAGTAGTTGTGAAGGTTTAGTTGACAATGTTTCAATTTAAGTACGTTGAGTTTTTATGACAGTAGTAGTTTTAATGTTTTTGGAATACATCTTGAGACTTTTCTGTTAATGATACTCTGTCAGTTTAATAGTGGTTTTACCATATTTTAGAGTAATACACTGATTTAAATAGTTTTGAATGGTTTTTAGTAAAATGTTCATGTTCTACTGGTAGTAGGAGTTTTCTTGTTAGAGTGAAATTGTTGCTACGCTGTTTTCGTTGAGTATTTTTGATCTATCGGTAGATGATGTCTATCGGCAGATGTAGAGTTGTTGTTCTGTTGTCTATCGGAAGATGTCTTCAGTAAAGTCATCGGATGATATCTTCAGTGGAAGCCATCGGAAGATATAAGTAGAAAATTTGTCGTTTTGTAACCAGATGATGTCGAGCATTTTATCCATCGGATGATGAAGGTAAAAGTTTTTTGTCGTTTAGCGATCGGTGGATGTCGGGTATTAAACCTATCAGATGATGTAGTAGAAGTTTGTCGTTTTGTGATCGGTATATGAAGCTTGTTCTATCGGAAGACGTGAGTAAAAGTTTTGTCGTCTTGTAGTCGGCAGAGGCTGGATGAACGAACTATCCGGCTGACGTCATCGGTAGACGCGAGTAGCAAAACTTGTCGTTTTGCAGTCGACAGAAGTTGGATGATTGATTCATCCGGCTAACGTCATCGGTGGAAACCTTTGGTTTTGTTTTTGCCCTTTTCGTTGACTTTGCTCAGTGGATGATGTGTTTGACTTTTAAGAACTTTGAGTATTTCACGCTTAAGCCTTCATCTCTTCCGGTCGAGTTACTTTCTTAATATTTTAACAGATTTTTTTTAAACATTGTTTTATAGCTTGCTTAACTCTATTCTGCTCAAAAGAATTTCCGCTGCAAGTTTTAACGTTTTGAGGTTTTAGAAAAAATGTCAAATTTTGACTTTCGAGCGAAGTTTTAAATTGGTCCAAAATTTCTTAGTTATGTCCGGGTTATGAGTAACGAACCAGGTTTATAAAACTCGGGGCGTTACAATTTCAACAATTAAGGTGAGTTCGAGTGGTTTGTAAGTTTGGTTTTCGATTTAGGGTTAGATTTAAGGAGAAATTTGTGGATTGGAGATTTAGGGTTTTGAGATTTGGATATATTGTTGGATTTTTAATGTTTATGGTTTATAATGATTGAGTTTTGAATGAATTGGAAGTGAGAAATCATGAATGTCTATTAGTGTCATCGAATTTGGATTTAAATTGGAATTGTTACGAATTTTGAATATTGGTGGAAGTTTGATAAAAATCTGGGAATTTAGTTTTGAACAGAGCAGGTTCGGTTTCTGCTAAATTCGGCCATGAGGTTGTGTCGTTTTGGGTAAATAGATTATGCCTTTAGAATCTAGACGTTTTAAGGAGTTCGTAGCATTTTGAAATGTCAAAATCGAACGAGTATTGAGTTAGTTATGAATTTCCAAATTTGGTTAGAATAGAAGGCTAATTCGGGTTTAGCTAGGAATTTACGATTTTTGTACAAGTTTATGATTTCCGTGTTAGAATTTCATGAACTGGACGAAGTTAGAATTAATAAATGTATTATTTTTTAGGTTCTCCAATTCATTGGTTTAGTGAACGATCTACGAACGAGCAGCTAAGGAATCTAGGAAGTGGTGTACATAGATGCATTTGCCTTCAGGCCTACATCACAGTTCAGTAGGTTTGCGTGCATGTGTGTTTTATGTTTTATGTATAGTAGAGCATGCATCATGGTTTTACGATACGAGAACGAAACGAAAATGAATTTCCATGTTTTTATGAAATGAAACAGTAGGATGTGAAACAGAAGAACGAACAGTAAGATACGTAAGATGATAATAAAAGTGGGGTTGAGTGGCCTTGTCCCGAGAGGTGGATCGCGAGGTGTGTCACTTCTTCCCCCGCTTTACGTGGTGACCTTGTCCCGTGAGGTGGACCGCGAGGTGTGTCACTTTTATTAGGTCGATATTGACCTTGTCCCGGGAGGTGGACCGCGAGGTGTGTCGCCTTGACCTAGCACATAAAGAAGAACCCAGTAGTAAGATAAAGAAAGAGTAAGAATGAGACGGAAACGAAAGTAGAAACGAAAGTAAAAACAACATTAGAGAAGAAACAGTAGAGATTGCATATGTTAGGATGTGCATGGTTTTTAGTATTTACTTTTATTATGTATTACTTGCTTAGCATTAAACTAATAGATGAGTTTTGTGATATAGGTGACGAGGTGATTCCCAGTGAGTACTCAGAGCATGTCCAGGACTAGGTGGCAGTTGTAGGAGTGTGCTTGTGGGACGATCCGGCCGGCTGTTAGGGCGTTTTGACCATGGTGTGTGGGTGAACAGTTTGGAGTCATTTTGAATCATGTTGAATCATTTTAAGTTTTATAGTTGGATTTTTAACTTTTAGTAGTTAATTCTGATGCATACAAATAGTTTTGGTACTGGATGAGGATTCTATGGATAATAATTTTGGTTGATTGATTTGAGAATAAAATTTGCAGGAGGTTTTGATTTTTTAAGAGAATTAGACGTTATGCCGCCCAAATTTCTAAAGGAAAGTCATTTTTAATTTTACGAAGAGTGTTCATGTTTTGACTCAAAATTTTATTAAAGTTAATTTTTCTACGAAAGTCTTCCGCTGCAATGTTTTAAAGTGTTTTTTTTTATAAATTGTGTTTAAATAATGATATTTAATGTGTGGAGGAAAGTTTTAAATTTTTTGCGAATTTTCTAGTATGGTTTAGTGAGTGAGCGTAGCGAACCGGGTTCGGATAACTCGGGGCGTTACAACTATGGCCTTGCAATGCTCCTTTCCTGGTCTTTGCGGCACTTCTGTATCACTTGGTAATTGCCCTGCAGTCCTTGTGCTTAAAGATTGAGCCAACTGCCCCATTTGTGTTTCCATATTTTTCATTGATGCGGCTAAGTTCTGCAAGATCACATCTGTCTTAGCAACATATTCTCTGGTGAAGCTTTCTGATTGCTCTTGATGCATTGAATTATTAGTTGGCTGTGAGAAACCTTCTTGGTACTGTCACTGCAACCGCCGATTTATCTTCTTCCACAGCCAGAGATGCGACGATGTCCCAATCATGATCACTTGAATTTTTAGTTTTAGATGTCGCTGTGTTTCCTTCGGCATTTCTTTTCTTGGACCAACAACTTTTGCCATGTGACCCTTCTTCTAGCAGTTGTGGCAGTTACCATCAAACCTCTTGTTTTGCCTAAACGAATTACTCCGATCATCATTCTTCTGAGCTCCCCCTGACCGAGGGTTCCTATGATGATATGCCACCACCATTCAGTTTAGACAATTCTTTGTTCTTTTTGACAAAGAGTGCTTCTTCCTCACTCTTTCGTGAGTTTACACCGATCTCCTTGGCCATCGCTTATTGGTCAGATAATAGATTTTTAAAATCCACTAATGACGGTTGAGTAGGCCACCCTTGTATGGCAGTAACAAAGAGAGTTTTGTACCGAGCTCCATCAGTGTTGCTAACGACTTGCAATTTTCCATTTTGTTTTTCTTCAAAATATCATTCGCATATGCTTCTTGTGACACAAAAATTCCAAATTTTTCTTGTCTAATATCAAGACCAAGAAAGTACATCATCAAACCCAAATCCGTCATTTCAAACTCCCGCGTCATAGCTTCTTTGAAATTTTTTATGATCTCTTTGTTGTTCCCCATGAAGATAAGATCATCAACATAATGAGCAACAAGCAGCAAGTTCTCTTTTTCTTGCTTCGGGTACAACGCGTGCTCATAGGAACATTTTGTGATCTATTTCGAAATATTTCAATTCCAATCAGAAAGGATGCCTCTCCCATATTTTTCATTTCAAAGTTCCTATCGAGATATTTATTGGTTTCATACATTAAGCCAAGATCTTTAGTAGCTAGCAATATATCATCAACATACAGAATCAAAAATATAAACTTACTCCCACTGACCTTTAGATATATACATCAATCAACAATGTTTTCCTTAAATCCAAAGAAGGTGATGGTATCGTTAAACTTAAGATACCATTGTCGGAAAGCTTGTTTAAGTCCGTATATTGACTTCTTTAGTTTACACACCATGTGTTCTTGTCCTTTAACGACAAAACCTTCAGGTTGGTCCATATAAACTTCCTCATCTAATTTCTCATTTAAAAAGGCAGTTTTCACATCCATTTGATGGAGCTCTAAATCATAATGAGCTACCATTGCCATAATAATTCTGAAAGAATCCTTTTTCGAAACAAGAGAAAAAGTTTCTTTGTAATCAATGCCAACTTTCTGAGTAAAACCTTTGGCAACAAGTTTGGCTTTATTTCGTTCAATATTGCCATTTGAGTCACGTTTGGTCTTAAATACCCATTTACACCCAACTCTTTTACAACCTTCAGGCAATTCAATGAGTTTCCAAACTTCATTTATGTTCCAGATTTCAACTTATCTTTCATGGCATCTAACCATTTATCAGAATTTTCACTTTCCATAGCTTGTGAAAGCGAAACTAAATCATCATCAAGTCCTAAATCACGTTCGGACTCTTGAAGATAAACCACATAATCATTAGAAATAGCAGATCTTCTTTCTCTTACAGATCTTTTTAATGGTATTTCTAGTGGTTCATCTCTTATAGGTTCATTCGTCACAACCTCATTATATGGAGTTTGATCATTAATTTGTTGTTCGTATGAGTCATTAATACGATCAACAACTGGTAGAACAACAACTTGAGCCGAAATTATGGGTATTGAAACTTGCACCCTAACTTCCTTAATTTCCACCTTACGTGGTTCCAAACTCCCACTAATGTCACCATTTTCAATGAACCTAGCATTTCCAGTTTCAACAATTCTCGTACTATGGCTAGGACAGTAAAATCTATACCCTTTTGATTTTTCTAGATAACCAATGAAGAAACCACTAGTTGTTCTTGAATCCAGTTTTCTTTCATGTGGATTATAAATTCTTATTTCTGCCGGGCAACTCCAAACATGCAGGTGCCTTAAAATGGATTTCCTTCCTGTCCACAGTTCAAATAGAGTATTTGAGACTGCCTTACTAGGAACCCTGTTTAATAAATATACAGCAGTCTTTAAAGCATGCATCCACAATGATGAGGGTAAAGAAGAATTACTTAACATACTCCTAACCATATCCATTAAAGTACGATTTCGTCTTTCTACAACACCATTCTGTTCTGGTGTTCCTGGCATTGTGTATTGTGCACAAATACCACGACTTTCAAGGAATTTAGCAAATGGACCTGGATATTGTCCATTTTCATCATAACTTCCATAATATTCACCACCTCTATCTGATCTCATAATTTTCACTTTTCTATCTACTTGTCTTTCAACCTCAGTAATAAACACTTCAAGAGCATTTATTGATTGAGATTTATCATTCAGTAGATAAATATATCCATAACGTAAAAAATCATCAATAAAGGTGATAAAATATCTTTCTCCACTAAAAGATGGAACATCAAACGGACCACTGATATCGGTGTGTATAATTTTTAGGAGCTGTTTGCTTCTTGTGGCTGGTTTCTTTATTGTGTTTCTTGTTTGTTTTCCTTTAATACAATCAACACAAAAATTTAGGTCAGTAAAATCCAAATGTGGAAGGATTGCTTGCTTTATCAATCTTTCCATTCTTTCTTTGGATATATGACCCAATCGTTTATACCACAAAATAGCAGAACATTCATTCATCAAACCACGTTTCGTTCTAACATTATGATGCATAGTTAACAGGGTTTCAGCAAAATAATATACAAGTTTTAACTTGTACAAACCATATACAGAATACAAGAACCAATAAGAACATTATCTTTATACAAACTAAAACATTCATTCCCAAACATAAATGAATATCCATCTGTATCAAGTTTCGATAATGAAACTAGATTTTGAGAAACAATTGGAACATAAACAGTTTGAAAAAGATCTAATTGATGTCCAATGTCTAACATTAACCGATAAGTTCCAATAGCTTCAACTGAAACTTTTACCCGATTGTCCATATAGATATATCTTTCATTTGGGCTTATGGTTTGGGTCATAAGGAATCTCTGGATCGTATTAGAAACATGAGTGATACAACCAGAATCAATCCACCAAGTATTAGAAGGAACTTCAGTTAAGTTTGATTCGAAACATACGAAAGCACTAGACTTACATTTCTTTTCGAATCATGCCTTACGTTTCAGGCAATCTTTCTGATAGTGTCTTTTCTTTTCACAGAAATGACACTTATCCTTATGTTGTTCCTTCTTGTGTATTTGTAAAGAGGACTGAGCTACCGATAATAATCCTTTCTTACCCTTTCTACTTTTCTTTCCTGGTTTCTTTCCAGGTCTTTCATAATTCATGAGATTGACAGCTTGAGTTCCTGATTTCTTAATCTTTGCTTCTTCCTGAATGAGCATACTTTGCAATTCATGCACATTCCATTTAGTCCTCATAGTGTTATAGCTCATATGAAATGAGCCATATTGAGGAGCCAAGGAGTTCAGGATAAATATCACAAGGAAGTTTTCATTCACTTCCATTCCCATGGTCTTTAATCTTGCTGCCATGTTTGTCATTTCTACAACATGCTAATGCATGGTATGAGAACCATCAAACTTCATGGTGGTCAAAGTACCCATCAGTGTTCCAGCAAGTGATTTATCAGCCGATTCAGACTGAGAACATTCTTCCACAAATTTCATAAATTCCTTAGCACTTTCAGTTTTCAGAAATGTGGACTTGATGTTATTAGCTACAGTCATCCGCATAAACATTAAGCTTAGTCTGTTTGATCTTTCCCAAGCTTTATAGGAAGATCTCTGGTCAGCGCTACTAGATGCAGTAATAGCAACTGGTTTCTCAGTTAAAATTGACAAATCAAGGTCTAGAACACCGAGGTGAAACTGAACTTGTTCGCACCATTCAGAGAAATTTAGACTAAAAAACTTTACAACAGATGTGGCTTGCGAATGAAGAGCAACAGGAATAGATGCTGCAAATATAAAACATGCTCAATCTTTAATGCTTTAAGTCATAATGCAATCAGACAATCATAAATATATGTCGACAGTCTCATTTGGATGACACATCAGTACATAATCTGTAACGACCCCTTTTCCCAGCAAGATATTATCCGCTTTGGGGATTGGGTCGTAGCCCAATTCGTCCCCTCACAGCTTTGTTTGGCGAGGACTTTCCAGTCGGTCACCCAACCTGGTACTACTCTCGCCGAAGCACTTTTTAACTTCGTAGTTCTTATGGGATCCGTTGCCAATTGTGCTCCAAAACGCATCTTACTATCTTGGGAGGGTCTCTTTACATATGTTTCATTTCCACATACTTCCCCAAGCGATGTGGGATTGTGACGTCTCCCTTTTTACGACCCTTCACCTTCCGGTTTGTGCTGCCATCGTACACATACTTACACATCTGGGTCATCACATAATCATAAACATAATTGATGCTCAACTAACTTTCACATACTTGGTAATCAACATACTCGATATAGACATGTTCGTTATCTTTGGATATACTAGACACGTCTAACCAAAGCATATCAATCGACCACAATCATATTCACAATTATAAAATAATCAATCCACCTTTAGGCGATTTAACATATTTTATAATCATGAAAATCAATATACTCATGTTAACATCATAATTCTCATCATGTCATTTCATTATCGAGCATCACATACAACATGCGTAATCGACTTTAGTAAATTTGATATCTGTTAAAAGTCTTTATAATTTGGTCACTTTGGTGACTAACGAATTAAACATAATTAAGATATCAACTTAAATAATGATAGGCTACGGGCCTGCAAATGAGGTTAGAAAGTGGCATGCGGAAGACTAAATGAAACAACGAAGATCGGTGCTCTATGAACACCCCAAAACAGACTCAACATACGCTGGAAAAATGCAGAGAAAAACAGAGCAGGGAGACGAGGGGGAAGAGACGATTACCGAAAGGTGGGCACATCGGCTAACGCCTCAGAGAGCTGCGAGGGATGGAGATGAATGCTCTGGAGGTGGCGGAGCGTTGAGGGAACCATCGCCGGCCGAGAGGTCGCTCTCGGCACCTCTCGGGACAGAGCTTCGCCGTTGATTTGGGAAACTCTCCAGCGGCTGGAAACAGCCCTGCAAGCGCGGTCTTGGTCCTCAGAAGAGGTCGAAGGGATGGGGTCGATGACCCATAGCTGGTCCATGGCCATTGGTGCCTTTGAACGACTGAACCTTCGCGGGCGAAGAGTTCACAGCGTCTGGGAACGCAAGGTTTCGCCATCTCCTCGGTCTAGCTCATGCTGGAGCCGAGGGAGACAACTAAGAATTTCTCCGAGCAACCTTAAGCTCGAGGAACACTGGGCAAGCCGTCTGGTGCTTGGCACCGGCAATGCCGAGAGAGAAAATCTCTTTGTAATGGAGAAAACTCCAACGAAGAACACACGTTCTGTTTTTTCAAAAATTCCAATGAATAGCTAAAAAAAAATTTACAGAGAAAGAATGAAGCTTAAATACACAAGTGAAACAGGGAAGAAGAAGGAGAGAAATGATTATGGAAATTTGGCGGGCAATGGCTAGAAATATAGCCGTTGAACGCCTCTGCAGAACGCTGGCAATCGGTTCGCTGAGCAGTGCTTCTTTAGGGTCGGTTCACTTCTCTTCCACTTAGTTCAGCCTTGGTTCAAGCTTTGTTCTCCTTGGTTCAGCCGGTTCAACCTTGGTTCAGCATTTTCTTGGCCTCGGTTCACTTTCCTTTGAAGACTATTACAAAAATATACATTCTAAAAGGCTAAAGTTTGCCAATTAACGAGTTTTAAACAAAATTAAAGTATTTTAAATTACAAATAAAATAAAACGAAAACTTTGCTACAAAAGTTGAATTTAAGGAAAACAAATTCCGTCTTCATTCCAAGCTTCGGATAGCCAATTTACCTACATAATTCCACAAGTCCATTAGATAGATAAAATAGATAAATACTTACCTTAGCTTGTGTTTAAATGGTTCGGACCGTAGGCACATTATGGGCGGTCTTTGGAACCCGGGGCATATCAAAGAGGCATGAAACTTTCTCTATGCCAGTAAACATCATCAATTTATTTCCTTATTTTCAATCATGAACAGTAATCTATCATAATAATTTGGTGGACAGTAATTTTGAAATTTCTTCATTTCACCAGTTATTTATCCTTATTCATAATTGGAAAATCAACTGTTCTAAACACATGCTCTGATAGCACATGTTAGCCGTTCATGTAACATGTTCGTTATAGTTTCTCGTGTTCATTAGTGAAAAACAAAAAGATCATGAACATGTTGATTTTCACATCTCTGTAATTAAGGAAAAGAAGAGAAATACTTGATTTCATGGTAACAGAAATTGATTTCTCTCCCTTAACCTCTTAAGTTTCTTCAGAGAGATTTTGATGGAACAATTCTCTCAATTGGGTGGAGAGAGGACCAGTTTCTTTTTTAAAGAGTTACGTTAATGATTAAGTTCCATGAACTTAATCACTTCATCAATAAAAACAAAATATCATGATCAATAGGATTTGTACACATATTGACCACATCACGCGGGTTTCATAATATGACGTTTGAGTTTCAAAATATTTGACTTTATTAGTGTGGTGTATTTACAGAACAAAAACAAAGCTGATCGATCGCAAACTTCCTGTGATCTGTTGATGTCTCTGCCGTTTGACAGAGACATAATTCTCTAACCAATCTTTACTGCAATCGGTTTATGTGCAATCTTTAATGTAATCGGTCAATGTACAATCTTTAATGTAATCGGACGATGTACAATCTTTAATGTAATCGGGCGATGTAAAATCTTTAATGTAATCGGGCGATGCACAATCTTTAATGTAATCGGTCGATATACAATCTTTAATGTAATTGGTCGATGTGCAATCGGCATAGATATCAGCTTTCGGCAAAAACATCAACCTTTCACCAATCCTTTATGGGATCGGTCGATGTTCGATCTTTCCGACCTTCACACTACATTTATTCCAATAGATCACTCACAGTGAAATAACCCTGACGCCGTCGGTGCAGTTGATGCCTTCCCAGGTATAATCCTTGGGAAGACAAGGATCGCCTTGCCAGTTTTTCTTCAATGCGTACTATTTCTTTATCTCCGCCATCGCATAAACTTTATATTTTCGCCCATGGAAAACAAGAATTGATGTTTCATAATTTGGAAAATGCAAAAGCAATGCCAAGGAAGGAAGAGAGAAAGAAATAGAATGGTTACCGTCGTCTAGAGTAGTAGGTAAATTTGAGTAGTTCTTTCCAGCAAACAACTCGAGCCCGTTGAGGAACGGGGGAAGTTGAGAATTCCCCGAGGTAGAAATAGTGATCCTCTTATTTTGCTCAATGGAATCAGTACTATTGTAATAGGTGTAACAACTTAGGGTTTATTTCTAATTCAAATAAAAAAATTTCCAATTAAGTTATAACAAAAAAAGGTAAAATCACAGAATTTCCTTCTCTTGAAATCTAAGCTGAACAAATTTTTAAGATTGAACCTAACCCAGAAATTGGTCAAAAACAGAAGAGGAAAGATCATATTAGAAATCGACTTGCTGATTTTCAGCAAGAAATCCGATTCTGGATGGATTGAACACGTATTCCAGAATGAACCTAGACCTAATGAGGAGAAGTGTTCAGAATCAACTGAACAAATCAATCCTCTGGAAATCCGGCGAATTTAAAGCTTTCAATTAATATTTAAAATTTTCAAATTATGATTTAACACTCGATTTTAAATCAATTTGGAAAAAATAAATTTAAGGTTTTTAAAATTAGGGTTTTAAATTGGGGTGTTACAATAGGTCTCCGCTAATTGGGTTGGAGTTGAATATGTTGAAAGATAATCTTGTGGTTCCAACTAATTGACATTTCTCGTAATTGGCCATTCTGCGGGATCCCAAGCTCGGCAAAATGGAAACAGAAACAAAACTCCGTTTCTGTTCCAATGTCATCGACGGAGTATGAAAAAACTAAAGGAATACTGGAATTTTGTGTTGCAACTGCTGTCATCAACATCGACATTGGCAACTTATAATCACCAGATTGTTTGATCGTTGATTCTGTGGACAAGCAAATCCATGTATTTGTTGTATAATTATCCCAGAAACGATCATAAACATCTTGCAGATACCTAAGCACTGATGTACTATAGCCAGCGAGATCTCGCTAACGCCTGAGTGAGAGTGAGCCGATGTTATTTGTTTGATAAATGGAGGAGCCGAGGGGTCGGAGTTCTAAGAAGGAAATGTAAGGAATTGAATCGCCGGTCTTTACCAAACACACATCAATGTAATCAGTAGTCGGTTTGTAAATGATTTCTTTTTTTATAAGCTTGTAGATAAATGGAAACCCACCAATTAACGCCGATGTGTAGATCAAATGTCAGAATCCGATTTTCGCCATCGAAGTTGCCGTAGTAAAAGCCAGCTCTGATCAAGTAATTGGTTCCTTTGCCCTGACTATGGTTTAGAGTGTAGCAGTTTCATTTTCCTTGTGGAAAACTTCTCACGTAATGATATTTCTGAGTATAGACCAACCATTCAGGTTGCGTTTACTGAATAGTTCCTGTATCACTTAGGGTTGCGTTTGATATGTAATACAAACCAGTCCCACTTTCTGTGTAGTTTTGAGGTGCACCGCAGTCGATGCTCATGAACCCTGGCTCAAACATCGGTGGAGTCGAGTGAGTTAAGATTAATACAAATGGGTTCTTTGTCGTAAACATACTTACCGGAGTTTTTAGCTGCCGTAGCTGTATTTTCCGTCATCTTCACCGTCGCCAAGAGAAAGGTGAAAGGCCAAGTCTTCTTGTAACAATTCAGGGTTCGGATTTGTAATTTTACAATTCAATTTGAAGATTAAAAACAAGTGAAATTGCAGGATTTCCTTCTCTGGAAATCCGGTGATACCCTGTCTAGCTCAATAAATCTGAGCTGAACGGATTTTGAGATTTAATCTAGCCTAAAACTTGGCTAGAAGAGAAGAAAAATCAGACTTAGAATCAAATTTCTGATTTTCAGCAGCAAACCCAATTTTTGACGGATTGAGCAAGAAAATCTGGGATGAACTTGGACTTCAAATGGGAAACGTTTTGAATCACTCAAACGCTCCCTCACTAGAAATCCAGCGCCGATCATGTAGCAGCTGAGAAATCCGAGCAGATTGCGAATTTCTCGGAGGCGTGGAGAGATGAGTCTCTCCTATATATAGAGCTTTCAGTGGAGGAGGAAACTCACATCAAAGCTCTCCTCTCCCTCTCGAGCTTTCAGTCAGAGGACTTACCTCGATTCTCAGCCTCCGACCCAGCAGAGCTCCGACGAAACTCCTCCGGTTGAGAAGACGAGCTCTCTGGCGAAGCTCCCTTCACCTCCGTCGAAGACCCATCGGAGTAATACTCTCTCTCTCTCTCTCTGTTTTTCCCTCTGTCGCTCGCTCGATCTCTCTGTTTCTCACTCTCTCTCTCAGCAGAAACCGCGAATAAGAAAGGCACTAGTTCAATTTTAAAGAAAAACTGAACCGGTTCACTTAATTCATTCCAGAAACAACCCCTTATCCCAGCAAGATATTGTCCGCTCTGGGGATTGGGCCGTAGCCCAATATCCTCCCCTCACGGCTTTGTTTGGCGAGAACTTCCCAGAAGGTCACCCAACCTAGAATTGCTCTCGTCGAAGCACTTTTAACTTCGGAGTTCTTATGGGATCCGTTGCCAATCGTGCTCCAAAACGCGTCTTGCTATGTTGGGAGAGTCTCTTTACATATGTTTCATTCCCACATACTTCCCCAAGCGATGTGGGATTGTGACGACCCCCTCTTTACGACCCGTCACCTTCCGGTTCACCCGCGCGGACGTACTGCCATCCGGGTTCCGGTTCGTGCAGCCATCGTACCCATACGTGCACATTTGGGTCATCACAAGACCGAACCAAACCAGCAATGAACCAAACCAACCCGACTCGAACCAAACCAGCACAGTTTACCTGACCCGAACCGAACGGGCATTGTTCACCTGAACCGAACGAACCGGTACTGTTCACCCGACACGGCATTGTTCACCGACCCGACCAGGTACTGTTCACCCGAACCGGATCCGAATCAAATTTTGACTCGAATCAATCCGGACCAATCGAATATTTAACAAGTAAGAAATTTATGCCCAAAATTCTGCTAAAGTTGGAATAATTTAAGTGGGATTTTAACATTGATATCCGAATTGGGCATGAAAAATTTAGGAGTTGTCCGATTCAATCCAAATCGATCCAACCGATCCAATCCTAAGTAAGATTTCAACGATATTATTTCAGAATTTTTGAAATATCTCGATATACACATATTGCTCGGAATCCAAGTAAATACAAATACAATGTTTTGCAATGTTTTGGCTACGACCCTACATCACATGATAGTTATTACTTTCTTTATTATTAATTTATTTTATCATACATTTTTTATGATTGAGCATACATGTTAGAGTATCGACATGGAATTGTGTAAAAGATAAAATAGGTAGGACAATTGCATGTGTATGAAAATGATGGAATTGACGAAATTTGCGTGATAGCAAAAGCCTGAACAACAGTGAGATAGTGAATTGAACGTTAAAAGTAAAAGTAAAAGTAAAAGATGACTAAGCCTGAACGACAATGAGATGACTAAGTCTTAAAAGAATATTGAATTTCCAACCAGTATGCAACTGTTAACAAGATTTGGTAAAAGTAAAAGTGTTGCAACTTACACGTAATTCCACTTATTGAGTTTTCTCATAGTTTTTAATTTGTGATATAGGTGAATTTTTATCTGAGGAAAAACTAGCTGCGATTGAGAACCCTACAGTGGCAAGTGAGCATACAGAAGAAGAAAATATTGTTGAGTTTGAAGAAAATGATTTAAATTAATGTGCTTTAGTTTTTTAAACAATATTTAAAGTTTTATTTCCATTTAAGATTTAAATAATTAGGTTGAATTTGATTGTTAAATAAGGTTTTATAAATTATTTTAAATATGCAATTATTTTAAGTTTTTGACAAATTTATTTATACTCTAATAAATCTTTTGCGCATTTAAGAATTTTCAGTTATTATTGTGTTTTTAATATTATGAAAGTAAGATTTTAATGATTGATTTTAAATTAAGTTTGAATATTTTTTTAGAGTTTTTAAAATTAGATGTTCAAATTAGATATTTTTAAATTAGGCGTTAAACTTCTGTTGTACGTTAAGATTTCCTACCACCCCTTATAAATGCATTCTGCATGTGATTGAGCTGTTGACTTGGGCACTTTTTCAGGTCTTCGTCGTCTTTAAATTTGAGGACCATGTAGCGTTTGTCAGAAGATAGAATTGTGGAATACGTCCGACTGAAATCTTACTCATAACGTACAATTCTAACCGGAGTTGAGGGGCATAAGAGAGAGATTAAAGGCCAAGTCTTCAATGACTGAACTCTCTGCCGTCATCTTCTGTATTTTTATTGCGTCAATTGTCAATTGAGTCATCGTCTTCTTTAAGTCTTCGTCGTCCTTTTGTCCCAAGAATTGTCGCTGAATTCTTCAAAGACATAACAACTCTTAATTTATGTAGTTTTCATGTGGGATCGTAGTTACATCACTTAATTTATGTCCAACGGACCTTCACAAAAATGAGCTATCGCAATTTATATGTTTCTACTTTTCAAACCGTTTACTCTTGACTATCTAATGTATTTGATAGCATTAGATAGAGAGAGAGAGTTCCATAAGAAATATTTATTCATCATTTTATCTAGGAAATCTTGAGACAGAAAACACAAGTAGAATATTGTTTTTCATTGAGATTTCTTTTATTTTAGAAGTATATATATTCATCAAAAGAAGGGCCTTGCGTCTGCACTTGGGATGGTCTGAACTGCAATCTGGGTGAGGCATTTCGAATCACAGACTTGTAAGTCCAGTTATTGTTCATTCAGTTTTCTTATATTCTACCCAAAATTTAATAAAAATCATTTGGAATTATCAGATCACCGTCCTTGAGTAAACTGACTGGTAGCCGATTTAGCAATGCTTCAATCTCTGTGAGCACATAGCTTTATAACCCAGATGAAGCTAAAATGGGATTTTCATTGATTAAGTTGTAATTTCTGGGGATTTGTCGAACAATAGCTTAACAGGATCAGTACCCAGTGTCTTCTCCGATTTGAAAATCTTGAAAGTCTTGTAAGTTTTTCTATGAGCATTGAGCGCCATAGATAAAATGCCAGAAGGATTTTAAATTTTGTATTTTGGCAGAAAATTGGATAAGAACAACCTCACTGGTACAATCCCATCTGGACTTATCGAAAGAGTTAAAGATGGTTCTCTCTCTTTAAGGTAATCTCTGTCTTTTAGTCTGATATTCTTTATGTAAAACAATGAATTGAAGTTGAAAAACCATTGTTGAATCAATTTTTTGAGAAGAATTTGACTGTGTTGCTCCACGATCTAGTTTCACAGACAATCCGAACATGGATCAATGTCAAATTACTTCATGCTGTTAGATGAAGTAAAAGAGAATAGAGAAAGTAAGGAATCCTTACTCTTTCTGCAAAACTTGTTTCTATCGTTGTTAGGGTCAAGGCCAGTACCTGAAAACGGAGGGTCATTCTCCGTGTGCAGATCCGGGGCTGGTATGGGAGAATGACCTATCATTATTTCTTCATTTTATAAATTAATTTTTAAAAAATATAAATGATATTGGATTTATTTTAAAATTTTATCACATATTCACCACATCATAGGAAATAATTTGAAAATTGTAGTGATTTTATAACAATTGTATGATTTATTATAATTATTTTACATCTGTTATATAAAATAATACACTAAAATTACAATAAATCGTACAACTGTTAGAAAATCTCGAAAATTTTCAGATTATTTTTCCATGGTGTGCTGAATATGTGGTAAAATTTTTAAGTAAATACAATATCATTGTTATTTTTTTAAAATTAATTTATAAAATGAATAATGAACATGGGATCGTTCTCCCAGACCAGCCCCATGATCCTGGCACACAGAGAACGACCCTCCGTTCTCTAGAACCGGCCCTGCCAGAGTTTGATTTTGTTAAGTTTTTTTCACTTTAAAATTTTAGTTGTTAGAATTTTTTATGGGGTATTTCAAATTAAATGTATAATTTGGAGTTGAAATTGATTTAAACTCTTCTAATTATATATCTTAATTCTTACCTATAATAAGACCAAGTTGGTTCCTTCGTTCATGTACCCAACGAGACTGGTCAGGTTTCTATGGTGAACTCTCATCAGAGTACTAACCTGTGTATTTTCATCATCAGATACTGAATTTAGAACTAGGGAAGGGTTTAAATCCAAGAACAGGTTGGATAAAAATGACCATACCTCTGCGAAAAACTGTTGGTATGCGCTATCTGACAGATTGGAGAGTATCTGTACGGCCTCCGGCATATCATTGGCGAAACCATAGTAAACTGTTCCGAACCCTCCTTTTCCGATGATCCTCTCAAAATTATTTGTCATGGTCACTACCTCTGAATATGAGAACTAAGGTTCGTTTATGTGCAATAAAGAACTCAGTGGCATACCAACAGTTTTTTGCTGAGGTATGATCATTTTTATCCAACTTGTTCTTGGATTTAAACCCTTCCCCAGTTCTAAATTCAGTATCTGATGATGAAAATACACAAGTTAGTAATGAGAGTTCACCATAAAAACCTGACCAGTCTCGTTGGGTACATGAACGAAGGAACCAACTTGGTCTTACTATAGGTAATAATTAAGAGATATAATTAGAAGAGTGTAAATCAATTTGAACTCCAAATTATAAATTTAATTTAAAACACTTCTTAAACATAAAACTCTAACAATTAAAATTTTAAAGTGTCAAAGACTAAGCAAATCAAACTTTGGCGGGGACCGGTCCTAGAGAACAGAGGGTCATTCTATGTGTGCCAGGACTAGGGGCTCGGTTTGGGAGAATGACCCTCGTTCCTTCTTTATTTTATAAATTATTTTAAAAAATAACAAATGATATTGTATTTACTTAAAAATTTTATCACATATTCACCACATCATGGGAAGATAATCTGAAAATTTTCGTGATTTTTTAATAGTTGTACAATTTATTGTAATTTTAGTGAATTATTTTTTAAAACAGAAGTAAAACAATTATAATAAATCATACAACTGCTAGAAAATCACTAAAATTTTCAGATTATCTTCCCATGATATGGTGAACATGTAATAAAATTTTCATATAAATCCAATATCATTTATAGTTTTTTAAAATTAATTTATAAAATAAAAAAATAATAGAAGGTGGTTCTCCCATACTGCCCCTGATCTTGGCATACACAGAATGACCCCGTGGCCCGTTCTGGAGTGTCCCCTCGATCCTGACACAATTATAATTATTTTATGTATATTTTATAAAATAATTTATTAAAATTATAATAAATTATACGAGGGTTAAAAAATCACCGATGATTTTTCCACTGATAAAAATTGATCGATGACGTGATTGATGAACTGGTTGCAGAGGTTGTTCTTCTGACTTCCATTATATTTGCAGCAGATTCTTCTTCCAGGAAACATGAACGTTGACTTTTTAACCTCGAAGATCAGCTCCTTTCTTCCCTCTCCCCCGCCTGCATGACCCTCTGCCCAATACTGAAAATCCAAAAATCATTACTATAATAAGGGGAGGAAAAAAACCGGACGAGAGAGAGATCGATGATGTCTGAAACACTCCATCGTCATTTTCTCTTCGGCTTTGTTCTTGGTGGGATTGTTTTTCTAGCTCTGGTGCAAGCTCAAGATCAATCAGGTGAGTAACTGGTGAAAAAAAAAACAACTAGGATTGTAGCTAAATTCATTTCTTGTACTTGGCGTCGTTATAGTTGCTATTTTTGTATAAAAAAAAGTTCATCTCTTTCGCCGGAAAATAAAGCAACAAATATCGGCCATTTTCAGGGTTCATAAGCTTGGCCTGCGGGATAGAAGCAAACACGAGCTACATAGAATCCACGACAAACTTGAGATATATTTCAGATGCAGGCTACATAGACACCGGCATAAGCGGAAGTGTAGAAGCGCAATACAAAAGCACGTATCTTCAATCGCTGCATTCTGTAAGAAGCTTTCCCCAAGGATTACGAAATTGTTACACCATCAACGTCGTCAAAGGAATGAACTACATCATTCGAGCCAGCTTTCTGTACGGAAATTACGATGGGTTAAAAAAGGTTCCTGTGTTCGATCTTTATTATGGTGTTAATTATTGGAGTACGGTAGACCTGGGGCTTGAATCGAATTCTTACTACTACGAGATCATTGATGCTCCTTCTACGGATGAAATCCAGATATGTGTTGTTAATACAGGGCAAGGAACGCCATTTATGGCTGTTATCGAGATTCGTCCTATTAAAGCTAAAATCTACAAGCCTGTTTCTGGGTCTTTAGAGCTGACGTATCGATACGATGCTGGCTCAACCAACAATGTAACGTACAGGTTAGAGGACATTGCTTTGCGACTCAATTACTATTTTTTTAAGTAAAACCTAGTTTAGACTGCTGACAATTCATTGTTTATTTTCCAAACAGGTACAGCTATGACATTTATGATAGATTATGGGAACCTTATAACGCGGTTGGATGGACTCAGCCGAGCACCGCCCTCACAGTGGATTTAAACAGTCACAAAATCTACGAGCTTCCGTCGGTCATCACCAGAACCGCCGCCACCCCACGGAATGCCAGCGCATCGCTTGATTATGTGTGGACTCCACCAAATTCAAGTGTTGGATACTACGCATATATGCACTTCGCAGAAGTTGTAAACCTTCAGCCCAACCAAACCAGATGTTTTAATATTACTCTTAATGGCGGGCTCTGGTATGGACCCCTTATACCTGAGTATTTGTCCTCCACTACTGTAGAAAGCACAAAACCCATCACTGGTTCAGAAGAATATACGTTCTCTCTTATTCCCTGTGAAAATTCTACTCTTCCTCCCATTCTCAACGCTTTTGAAGTTTTCACTTCTGTTCATTACAACAACACAGAAACAGACGACGGCGACGGTAGAAGCATTGACTACATCTTTTCCTTCCATTAAAATGTTATTTTCTTTCTATAAATATATTGATAACTGACTGGTCCTCCATCATAATTAACGGTTGATTTAACCATGTTTAGTTGGTGCGATGAGGAGCATTAAGTCAACCTACAAAATCATGAAAAACTGGCAGGGAGATCCATGCGCCCCTAAAAAGTACACGTGGGTGGGTGTAATTTGTGATGATGAGATACCATTTAGAATCACATCCCTGTAAGTTTATATTCAATCAGATGCATATAATTCAAAGATTTTTTGTTTATTAATCAATCTGCAATGGTCAGGATCTTGTCCTCGAGTGGATTAAAAGGTGCCATATCGCCTTACATAACCGACATACAGATGCTTCAAACTCTGTGAGTTCATCTCTCTTACAACTTAAAAATGAGTAATAAACACAAATGAATTAACAAGCTAAATTTTTTATTCCAGAGACTTGTCTAACAACAGCTTAACAGGGACGGTGCCTGATTTCCTGTCTAAATTGGCATTCTTAAAAGTCCTGTAAGTGTCTTAAACTACAAAATTTCATGTCTAAATATGGCTTTCTTAAGAATTGTCCAGTACCATGAAACAAGTAATATGGTGAGTTCATTTCGAGTCGTGCAGAAAATTGGACAAAAACAATCTCACTGGTTCAATCCCAGCTGATCTGGTCAACCGAGCAAAATCCGGTTTGCTGACTTTAAGGTATGAGAACCTCGTTCTATTAGTTATCATTCTGAACGAGGCTTTGAGATTAAGAATTTTACCTTTTGCTTTGATAATGTCCCAGTGTTTCAGACAATCCAAACTTGGACAAGTGTCAGTTAACTTCATGCTCACCTTCGTCTCCTCCACCGACTGCGGAGAAGAAGGGCAAGACAAGCGTTGCTATTCCAGTCGTTGCCTCCATTATCGGAGTTCTAGTGCTTGCTGCTCTCATCGTCGCCGTATTGTTTTTCTGTAAAAAGAAAAGGGAAGGCGAACGGACGACAAATCACCAAAAAGACGTCGATATATTCATCGAAATATCGCACCAGTCGACGCCATCGAATACCACCAGTCTGTTGAGTTCTTCGTTAGAAGTAAAAGGAAGACGATTTTCCTACTCAGAGGTGGTGAAAATGACCAACAATTTCGAGAGAATTCTCGGTGAAGGAGGGTTCGGAGTAGTTTACCATGGCTTCGCCGGTGATATTCCGGTTGCCGTGAAGATTCTCTCTACAGTGTCCGCAAGAGGGTATCGGCAATTTGTCGCAGAGGTATTAAAACTCTTACAGGAATTTCAGTGTTCCCATTGACTTAATCTACCCTTTTATTTAGGTTTAAACAATCAAAAATCATAACTAAAGATTACGAGGTTTGACTTTTTATTTGCAAAGTTGATTAATATTAATGAAAAATTGCAGGTCAATCTTTTGATGAGAGTTCACCATAGGAACCTGACGAGTCTTGTCGGGTACTTGAAAGAAGGAACCAACGTTGGACTTATTTACGAGTACATGGTTAACGGTGACTTAGCCGAACATCTCTCAGGTATTCTCCATTGATATATTACGCGAGCTTTAAAAGAACAGAAAATAAAAGAAATTACAATTGCTGACTTGTATGTCTTCTCCTTCTGTTGTGCTGATCAGAGAATTCAGTAAATTTCCTCAGTTGGGAAGACAGACTCCGAATCGCCATGGATGCAGCTCTAGGTTTTGGAGCTAAACCTCTCGTAAAATAAGAATTTTTTTTTTTTTTTTTGGGTTTTGTCTGATTATCATTATTTTTCTCAAAAACAAATGCAGGGTTGGAGTATTTGCACGATGGGTGTAAGCCGCCAATCATTCACAGAGATGTGAAAACGACGAACATATTGTTGGATGACAAATTTCAAGCAAAACTCTCAGATTTCGGTCTTTCAAGGGATATTCCCCTTGATGGGAGCACTCATGTCGCCACCACAACCATTGCAGGAACTCCTGGCTACGTCGACCCCGAGTAAGTACTAACTACATTTTCTAGAACTAACCTAAGTGATTTTTCGATTAAAATCCTGTTTTTATATGTGGGTTTGTCAGATATTACTTATCAAACCGTTTGACGGAAAAGAGCGACATCTACAGCTTCGGAGTGGTTCTGTTGGAGATGATAAGTTGCAGAGCCGTGATAACGAGGTCCAACAAGAATGCTCATATAAATCAATGGGCCAGCTCAGAGTTTCAGCAAGGAGACATAAGAAGCATAGTGGATGGAAGACTAGAAAGAAACTACGACGTGAACTCTGTTTGGAAAGCGGTGGAGGTAGCCCTTGCCTGTGTCTCCGTCAAACCGGAAAGAAGGCCGCCGATGAGCGTGGTGGTGAATGAGCTCAAGGGGTGTTTGGCAGCGGAGTTGGCTCGAAAGAATCAACGTGGTCGCCCCCTTGATTCTATCCATTCCCCTGAGATGCTATCTGTGACTGTTGTCTCTGATTCTGCCGTTCCCGTGGCTAGATGAAGAACTTCGTTTCCTCTCTCTCTCTCTCTCTCTATGGGAAATAATAATTCTAAGGTGAAGAAGATCTGTAATAAAGTCATGTGTGATGCTTGGATTTGGTAAATTCCACTTTAGTTTTCTTTCTTCAAACAGATGTTTATTTTCTTGAGGTAGAGAGAGCCATCTCATTTACTGCCTCTATCGTCTAGACTTGGTTTAGTGATGTGTGTAGTTTAGTGGAACTTGTTGATTGTCAATGGCGGAAATGACGATTGATTTCTAACTTGTTTTTGTCCTTGTTTAGAGTTTGTTTTTGTGACGATTCGCACATATTCAGATATATTTTAATTTTATTTAAAATTGTTATTTGATCAATCTATGCAGATAAATATTACAAGATAGATTGAGACAATTTCATTTTCATCAGGGTAAAGTTCAAAATAACTCGTTATAAGAGTATTGACAATCTAACTCTTAAATTATTTTCCTTAATAAGATGACTCGTTATAATTGCAGCTGGCTTTCGCTATTTTTGTGGAACAAAAACAAGCTCTTTCCCCTTCACACTTTCTCAACACCAAAACCACAGAGCATGGAGAAAACAACTGTTGAATAAGTAAATTCAAATTTTCTATTGAATCAGAAGACAAGAAAGGAAAAGTTCAAATGAAGCTTACCAGATTTACAAATTGCTAAGCCAAAACAAAGAGCAAATGGAAGAGTATGAAGGAAAAAAAAAAATCTAAAGAATACAAAAGTCTCAAATTTCCAAAAGTGAAAAAAATAAAATAAAATAAAATAAGAGAGGAAGGGAAGCGGAGAGAGATCCAATCGATGATCGTGTCAACACATATTTTTCTTTCGATTTTTTAGCAGTAAGAGTCAATTTATTAACTCAGCATAGTTTATAATCATCGTGTTAACGAAAATAGTTTAAGAACTCAATTGTAAAGACTCGTACAGCTCATGGATTATTTCAGAATTTAACTTCCATTTTTATTTGTCACATACTCGGCGTCAACAAAAAATTATCTTGAACGAGTAAAATAAAAAAAAAAAAAATTAGCTGATCGTCTACACTTATACGAGTAATCGACCAAAACTATTATGCACGATCAATTGACAGAAAGACAATTATTCAAACTCGAATGTAAAGGTTACATTGTAATTGCTATTAAATTTATTGTCACAAGTTGAGCAGAGTACCATTTGAAAATGAAATTGAAACTGAAAGGAATCAGTTGTTGCTATAAAATAACATTTCTAATGATTATTTATTATAGTTTCGATATTTAATTCCCTTTTCACACTTTCTACAGCATGACTAACGTGGTCGTCCCCTTGATTCTATCAATTCGCCTGACACGCTATCTGTGACTTTTATCGCTGATTCTGCCGTTCCCGTGGCTAGATGAAGAACTTCGTTCTCTCTCTCTCTCTCTCTCTCTCTCTCTCTCTCTCTCTCTGGGAAATAATAATTCTAAGGTTAAGAGATACCTATCTGTAATAAAGTCTTGTGTGATGCCTTGGGTTTGTAAATTCCACTTTAGTTTTCTTTCTTCAAACAGATGTTTATTTTCTTGAGGAAGAGAGAGTTATCTCATTTACTGCCTCTGTCGTCTAGACTTGGTTTAGTGGAACTTGTTGATTGTCAATGGTGGAAATGACTATTGATTTCTAACTTGTTTTTGTCCTCGTTTTGAGTTTGTTCTTGTGTCGATTCGCACATATTCAGATATGTTTTTATTTTAATTAAAATTGTTATTTGATCAATCTATGCAGATAAATTGCACAAGATAGGTCCGAACAATTTCATTTTCAGGGTAAAGTTCAAAATAGATCGTTCTAAGAGTATTGACAATCTAACTCTTAAATTATTTTCTTTAACCAGATGACTCGTAAACTATGAGAAGTTAACAAATTGACCCTACTATGAGAGGAAGGGAGGCAGAGAGAGATCCAATCGACCACCGTGTCAACACATTTTTCTTTCGATTTTTTAGCAGTAAGAGTCAATTTATTAACTCAGCATAGTTTATAATTATCATGTCAACGAAAATAGTTTAAGAACTGAAATGTAAAGACACGTACAGCTCATGGATTATTTCAGAATTAACCTTTCACTTTTATGTGTCACATACTCGGCTTCTACAAAAAATAATCTTGAATGAGTAAAAAAAAAAAAGACAAAAAAATTAGCTGATCGTCTACACTTATACGAGTAATCGACCAAACTATTATGCACAATCAATTGACAGAAAGACAATTATTCAAACTCGAATGTAAAGGTTACGTTGTAATTGCTATTAAATTTATTGTCACAAGTTGAGCAGAGTACCATTTGAAAATGAAATTGAAACTGAAAGGAATCAGTTGTTGCTATAAAATAACATTTCTAATGATTATTTATTATAGTTTCGATAATTAACTTTGTACACTAATTTAATTCCCTTTCCACATTTTCTACAGCATGACTAAAATTATCTCTGTAAATCTAAAATCTTAAACAGGATCTAATTATAGACTACATTGGCCAATCAAATTTTCTGCGTTGACTGAGTAAACACGGTGAAAATGAAAAATATCAAAAAGTCTGAGAAATTAAAAAATAAAACATACCCATGTCATCATCAGAAGATGTTGCACCAAAATTTGTTGAAATTTAAGGTTGATTTATTAAAACATGGCGGTCTGGGTTATTGACAAGGTCAAATTGTCTACTTCCTAGAATTTGTTTAATATGTTTGCTTCAATCAGCAAGAATTGAAATGCCAAGTCTATATGATTTTTCTACTGAAGGGTTTTTTCCTCTTTCAATTGTTAAGAGCTGAAGGCAAAAAAAGAAATGTCTTTTTTGGCTGCTGAGAAATTGCTTGGATTCAGGTAATGTTTGGTTCAAAGATTTCATGGATGGAAGGAATTATTGCTAATCAATCTTATGGTTGTATAAATTACAGATAATAAACAAGTTTTGTAGACATACCTTGACTCGTTGTTTGTCCATGGAGCTTCTCGTTAAGAATCGGCGGCTGTTTTCGACATTGTTCTTTGCATGTTTTGCTTTCATGGTGGTCGTGCAGGCCCAGAATCAGTCAGGTTTTCCTCTGCAATTCTTCATCTTCTCCATATGCTTCAGATGCACAGAGAGTTTACTTCTTCTGTTTTTTCAGACTTCATCAGCATAGATTGTGGGTCGCCAGAGAAAAACAACACCGACGGAGGGACTGGAATATATTATGTCTCTGACGAGGGATTCACAGACGAAGGCATAAGTATGAACATATCTGCCAATAACCAGCAAATGTTGTCCGATCAACAGCAGTTCTTGAATGTAAGGAGCTTTCTAATGAGCGTGTATTTTACACATTTTATTATACTCTTTAATATTTGAATTGATGAGTTTTACTCAAAACAAAAAATTCTAATAACTTTGGTGTAAGTGCGTAGAGAAATTGAAGAATTACAGGTTTGGTCAAAATCTGGTACAATAAAAAAGAAGAACAAAAAGAAAAAGCAAGTGCAGAAGATTTGCCGATAGGCTGTGCGAGTTAAATTATTAATTTGAATTTAAGAGTTTAATTAGATTAATCTGGGCCGTTGGTCAAAGCAGACACCTGGATTAGGTTAAGAGGTGGCAAAAGAGGAGATAGAGAATCATTCAGAACCAGCCCTAGCGAGAAAGAGGATTCAATTCGGAGAGGAGCCCTAGCGAGATGGAGACCTGAACGGAGCGAGAGCTTCGGGAACTGACTTTCAGCATAGTTTTTCTTTCCCTTTCTCTTCTGAACTATGAACATCTTTATTTTTTTTCATTGTTTCTCTTTATTCTAGTATGAACTAATTTTCTTTTCTAGAGCTACGATGTAGTCGAATTATGAATATTTAGTTTTTCCTTTAATTCAAATTATTAATTTTCCGTTTCAATATTGTGTTGAGTATTTTATTCTACTCTTAATGCTTGCGATTGCCTGATCAACAATAACATGTTCGTAGGATTATTTTGAGACCGAGAGGTAATAAATAATCGTGCACTGAATATTTTACCATGAAAAGGATGTTAGACTAGAGATAGCTAATGCGTTTATGTGGTATTTTAATTTCTCGTTCTTAATGTATTCAATTAATTCTCAGGATTAGAGACCGAGAGGTAATAATTCGTTAGTTGGATAAGTTTATCATTGCTCGAAAGAGATTGATAAATAGTTTTGTGAAATTGTCATCAACACATAGAAATAGAAATTAATTAATTAAATTAGTTTGAACCTTAATGCTTCAGCTGAAACTCTAGGAAAGTGAAACAAGTCGCTCACTTCTCCAAATACTTTGAGATGACGATGGGGATTGTCTATGACCATTCCACTAAATTGTCTAACAGTTTGAAGCATCTGAATCATGATCGGTTTAAGCTCGAATCAGGTGACATTTAATTCTGGTATCACAATTTCGGGATTCAGATCGTCGAGCGTGGGAATGGCGAAGTCCTGAATAGGTCGATCTCGGTCATCAATTATTCGATTCGAAATGATTCTTCTTTCTTCCTGGTTATCCATATTAGCTTCTTCAATGATTGGTCGCTGATGTTGACTTCTTCTCTCTCTAAACGTGCGTTCAATCTCTGGGAGTGCAATAAGATCCTTGTTGTCCTCGTCAGACATAAAACGTACCTTAAGAAAATAAACAAAAAAGAAATATATAAAAATTATAGCAAAATAAAATAATTAAGAAATATCCCCGGCAGTGGCGCCAAAAACTTGTTAGTGATTTCCTACACCTAACGCAAGTGCACATGTCGCTAACGAAGTAATAAAGTAAGTAAAAGTCGATCCCACGAGGATATTCTTAACTAAATCTAATTTGCTATAAAATTCTATAAAAATAAAAATGAGAATACTGAAAATGGATGAGTAGCAATGAATGATAAAATAAAATTACTCAGAATTAATAAAGAATCAATTTGAAATAAATTAAGAAGATAAATATGATAAAAGCCTTGGTTATGGTTCGATGCTACATGAATGTTACAACATTTTCCACGGAACAGCAAGAATTAATAATTTCTAGGGTTCAAACGAATTGTCTAATTAAATTCGTTTCAGAATTTTTTTTCAACTTAGAAAAGACAAAACTTAATCTGAACTTTCTTGTAATCCTATTCTCAATGCCAAATAAATTAATGTTAGCGATTTTGCAACAATTTTAATTTATTTAATCAATCATGTATTTTAAAATTCTTATCTACCTATCGATACAATAGAAACATGTGACATCAAATTTGTCTATCGACATAATTCCAATTACACAATTAGAATCATGAGAGATTGTTCGGTGAAAAATACGTAACATTCATAGATCAAAGTAAAAATATATAATGAGTATTTTCTCTCCTAACCAAGATAAAAAAGTCTAGTAAAAAATCATGATAAAGCACCCAATAAACACATTCAATAAGAGAAAAATATTAAAAGTAGAAGAAGAATAATAAAGGTTAAAGTTCAATCTATAACCCCCGCCTCCTCGTAGCTAAGCTTTCTCTTTTTTATGTTTTTTTTTTTCTATCATGTTCTCCACATCCCTTCATTTTATTCTATTTGCCTCCTTGTAGCTAAGCTTTCTCTTTTTATGCTTTTTTTTCTCTCCTGTCTCTTCTTGCGTGCCTCCCTTCATTTCTCCATATCTCTTCCTTCATTTTCCTTTTCTTTTTAGCCTGTCTTCTTTTTTCACCTAGATTTTAAGAAATTCTACGTCTAATTCACACGAGTTTTTTTAAATAAAAATAATATAAAATAATGGAATTTTTTTAAAAAAAACCTTAAAGTTTAGGTTTTTTTAAAAAAAAACTTTAATAATTACTATTCAACAAAAAAAACCTCAAAGTTTAAAAAATAGGTGAAATAAACCTTTTAGTCCGGACTGGGTACTGGCCTCCGCGGAGAGGCCCTCCCTTTTTTTTTGCAATTAATTTAAGAAATTTAAAAATAAATACCAAACGATATTCAATTTACTTGAAATTTTTACCACATATTCATCATATTATGTGAAGATAATTTGAAACTTTTCGAAATTTTCTAACACTTGTACGATTTATTATAATTTTAATTAATTATTTTATAAAATAATTATAATAAATCGTAAAAGTGTTAGAAAATCACGAAACTTTTCAAATTATTTTCTCATATTGTGGTAAACATAGGGTAAAAATTTCAAGTAAATTGAATATCATTTGGTATTTGTTTTTAAACCGGCCGGACTCCCTTTTTTTTATAATTAATTTAACAATACATACCAAACGATATTCAATTTACGAGAAAATGGCTGGAAAAATCGTGATAGATTCTTGAGCCTGGCTGCTTGCCAGAAATGCAAACGCAGCCATAAACAGAGCCATTGCCAAGTTAGAAGCAGCCATTTCTCCCATTTCTGTGCGTTGAAGCTTTGAGCTGTGAATTTGGGTGGCCTTACTTAAGAGAAGCTTGATGGTGCATGTCTAGAAATGAAGACATTAAGAACGGAGGGTTGACAATAAATTATCGCAGTTCTGGGCTCAGACAGACAGAGTTATCCGGAAATGGAAGTTTGAACATGTAAATGCAAATGGCATTAACTTTTTTGGCAAATAAATATTTATGAAAATAATATTTTATTTAATTGATTTTAAAGTTGGTAATTCGTTTATTGTAAATCAAGAAATAATCTATTTAAACTATTGAATAGATGGATATTGGAAATCAAGATATCGGTGAAAGTTAAAATAAGGAAACTTGAGTATCAATTAAAGTAGTTGAAAATCTAGAGGCTTTAGATTTTTGAAAAACTTTGTTTTAGAACATCGATTTGAAAGATATTTTATGAATTATATCAAACATTGAGATCACATTAATTATGAAATACTTTCTTAAGTCTTCGGGATCCATATTCAAGTAGTTGGCGGTACTTTCTTAAAATATCACACAAGGTGTCTTTCAACCGATTTAGTGAGATTTGATTTCCTTATTCTTTGCAGTTACCAATCATATTTAAGCTTTCGTTTCTAAGGAAGCGTGCATGGATTTTTCATTATTCTCTGAAGGAAATTTTTTGATTGGCAAGCTGTCGACGTTCTTTTTCTCCCTCACACTTTTGCGTATGAGTTTGTGAGTAATCATGCAGCTCTTGAATGATTATTTTACACTCTGTTTATGCTTTGAAATTCATCAATTATTCGAGTGTGTTGATTTATTACGTCCGAAGACAACGACATGGTGTTACATACGGTGTCATAGGAAACAATCTTCTTTATTCTTCATTGAAGCTCAGTCTCGGGAGAAGGCTGCATTGGAACTCGGGAGGAGTTCTGTTTATTGACAAGGGGAGCTTGTCATTCTGATCGTATGTAAGAGGATCTTGCCATACACGGATTCCAGGAGGAATCATCAACAACAAGGAGATCTTGTTCCATTTAGATCTTGGGAGGAATCGATCTCAAGTCGAAAGGACTTCGCAAAAACAATTTCATTGGGAAGTTAAAAAATGGCGACGACAAAGATAAAATGAGTCTTTATTTATTTAAGTCTGCTTGCCTTGTAACTTTGTAAATTCGTGAAATATTTTTATAATTGGGCGTGGGTCTGCACACGTAAGAAAATTGCCGAACTGCATTACTAATCTCCTGTCTCTTTACTTTTTGCATATTTATATTTGTCCATTATTGCATTAATTATCGGTGTCGCACGAAACACTCTGTGTGACATCGCATAACTAATCTTGATCTTTTAGAACAGATTTGTAGCCCATTCATTGTTGGGTTTTTTCCTCCTAATTGGAATGGCCCAATTTGATGTGGCCTTGATTTTAGACCCATGTCTTGAATGACATCTAAGGTTTGCATGTGGATTATTTTATAACACAAGAGAGAAGATAGAAGAGAAAAAACCAAATCCATTTTCGGATTTTACTGTAGCAGCTGGAGAAGAATCGCGTTTGCTGGAGTTTGCACCATTAGATCGGCTTGAAATTTTGACAGCTTGTTCGTGATATCTGGGGCTACATTCGGAACGGTGGAGATCGGTTTTAGAAGCTTCTAAGTCTGTCCGACAGAGGAAAAACAGAACAGCAGTTTTTGGGTAACCCTTTTCAATTTCTTCTTGTTTGATGCTCTTGTGCCTTGTTGATTGCCAAGATTGTTGCTTTATCTTGATGAAAATGTTGTATGCCTCTAGTTTGATGATCTAGAGAGAACTTTGATTGTATCCATATTGATTATAGTGGATTGTTAAGCAGCCTACACGGGTCCCGTGGTTTTTACTCTCGTTTTGAGAGGTTTTCCACGCTAAAATGTGTCTTGCATTGTGGATGTGATCTTATTGTTAGTTGTTCAATTACTCTTATACTTGGTTAATTGGGAAAGATTTTTGATACAAACTTCTGTTGCGACGAACACTTTCCCATCAAAGTGGTATCAGAGAGAGTTTTTGATTTGGGTATAAGGATGGAGACTAACACATCTAGAACGGTGAGCTTTAATGGATCAAATTACAATATTTGGAAGGCTAAAATGGAAAACTTGCTCTATGTTAAAGGTTTTCATTTGCCGGTGTTCTCTATGGACAAACCCGAGGACAAAAGCGATGATGAGTGGAATTTGTTGCATAGACAAGTATGTGGTTACATTCGTCAATGGGTTGATGACAATGTTTTGAATCATGTGATATCGATTTCTCATGCTCGTACTCTTTGGTCTAAACTTGAAGAATTGTATGAGAGGAAGACGGGAAATAATAAGTTATTTTTGATCAAGCAAATGATGTCATTAAGGTATCAAGGTGTTCTTCCGATTACCGACCACTTGAATACTTTTCAAGGAATCATTAATCAATTGGCCGCAATGAAACTTACATTTGATGACGAGATACAAGGTTTATGGCTCCTTGGTACTTTGTCTAACTCATGGGAGACTTTTCGAACGACGTTGTCGAATTCAGCTCCGAATGGTGTTATCTCGATGGATTTAGTCAAGAGCAGTGTGTTGAATGAAGAGATGAGACGAAAGGCACAATGTTCTTCTTCGCAATCCGATGTGCTGGTTACAGAATCGAGGGAGAGGAATCAATGTCGTGATTTGAGTGATCGTAGCACATCACGTGGGTCTTCTAATAGGTGGGCAAACATTGAGTGTCATCACTGTGGTTTGAAGGGTCATATAAAGAAACATTGTCGAAAGTTGAAAAAAGAGAACAAGAAGAAAAACAACAACACCGCCACCACAGCCAACAACAAAGAAGGTAAAAATCATGATGATGTTGCTATTGTAGATGATTTTCTTATTGTTTGTGATAATGATGTTGAGAATGTTAATGTATCTTGTGATGAGATGGATTGGATCGTGGATAGTGGTGCTTCTACTCATGCTACCTCACGACGAGATCTTTTCTCAACATATGAGGTCAGTGATTTTGGTGTTGTTCGTATGGGCAATAGTGGTTAAGCTAAAGTAGTCGGAATAGGTGACGTTTGTGTTGAGACAACTAATGGCACTACTCTTGTTCTCAAAGGTGTTAAGCATATTCCCGATATTCGCTTCAATCTTTTGTCAGTTGGAAGGTTGGATGATGAAGGCTTTTGCAATTCTTTTTCGAGTGATGAATGGAAGCTTAAAAAGGGATTGATGGTTGTTGCAAAAGGCAAGCGGCGTTCGAATTTATATGTCATCCGGTTTGGGATATCCAAGTGTTGCATCAACACTTGTGACAGTGATACTTCTTCTGAGTTGTGGCACAAGCGTTTGGCTCATATAAGTGAGAAAGGATTGGCTATGTTGGCTAAGAAGAATGTGTTATGTGGGGTTTCAAATGTGCACTTAAAGAGGTGTTCACATTGTTTGGCCGGGAAACAAAGACGGGCGTCGTTTAGATCATCCGAATCGAAAAGAAAGTCAGAGTTACTAGACTTGGTACATTCCGATGTGTGTGGGCCGATGAAGTCAAGATCACTTGGTGGTGCGTACTACTTTGTAACCTTTATCGATGATCATTCTCGAAAAGTTTGGGCTTATACATTAAAGACAAAAGATCAAGTGCTAGATACCTTTAAAGTGTTTCAAGCTTCGGTCGAGTGGGAAATCGGGAAAAAGTTGAAGTGTATTCGAACGGATAACGGGGGTGAGTACATTGGACCTTTTGATGAGTATTGTCAAGAACAAGGTATTCGTCATCAAAAGTCGCCTCCGAAAACACCGCAATTGAATGGGTTGGCCGAAAGAATGAATAGAACATTGGTGGAAAGGGTGAGGTGTTCGCTTTCACAAGCAAAATTACCGAGATATTTTTGGGGTGAAGCATTGAGTACGGTGGTACATGTGTTAAACCTCACACCATGTGTTCCCTTGAATTTTGATGTGCCGAACCGTGTTTGGAGTGGTAAAGATGTCTCTTATAATCATCTACGGGTATTTGGGTGTATGGCTTACGTGCATGTTCCCAAAGATGAGAGGTCAAAGTTGGATGACAAGACCAAGAAGTGTGTGTTGTTGGCTATGGTCTTGATGGGTTTGGATATCGATTCTTTGATCCGATTAATAGGAAGCTTGTTCGTAGTCGAGATGTTGTATTCATGGAGGATTATACCATTGAAAATATCGACAAGATGGACAAGATTGATTCTACTCAAGCAAATGAAGAGATGGTTGACATGGATCCAATTTCAATTGCTCTTACCCCGATAATCACTGACTATGTCCCAATTGAGAATCAAGGTATGGATTTACATATGGGTAATCCTTTAAATACTAATGATTTTGTTGATGTTGATTCTAGCGTTCAAGCTAATGTTGAAATGCCAATGAGCAAGAAAATGAAAATGTTGAGGAATTCATTTCTTCTAATGAACCAAGGCGGTCTACTCGTGAGAGACGTCCTTCGGTTAGGTACCCGTCACATGAGTATGTATTTCTCACCGATGGAGGAGAACCCGAGAGCTTTCAAGAAGCATTGGAAGATGAAAACAAAAAGGAATGGATGGATGCCATGGAGGATGAGATGCAATCCCTTCGTGAGAATAACACTTTCGAGCTAATAAAGTTGCCTAAAGGCAAGAAGGCTTTGAAAAATAGATGGGTGTATCGATTGAAGCAAGATGAACATACTTCACAACCTCGATACAAAGTTCGGTTGGTAGTTAGAGGCTTTTCGCAAAGAAAAGGTATTGATTTTAGCGAGATTTTTGCTCCCGTAGTCAAAATGCAATCCATTCGTGTTGTTCTTGGTTTAGCCGCTAGTCTTAACCTAGAGATTGAACAAATGGATGTGAAGACGGCTTTTCTTCACGGGGACTTACAAGAAGAGATATACATGGAGCAACCGAAGGGTTTCCAAGAAAAGATGAAAGAAGACTATGTTTGCAAATTGGTAAAGAGCCTTTACGGTTTGAAACAAGCGCCACGACAATGGTATCGCAAGTTTAGTTCGGTAATGCTTGAACATGGGTACAAGATGAACAAAACCGATCATTGTGTTTTTGTGCGAAAATTCTCTGATGGTGATTTTATTATTCTTTTGCTCTATGTCGATGATATGTTGATTGTTGAAAGGAACATTTCAAGAATCAATGAGCTAAAAGGGACTTTGAGTGAGTCGTTTGCTATGAAAGATTTGGGGCCAGCGCGTCAAATCCTTGGGATTCAAGTCATCCGTGATCGAGATGCCAAGAAATTGAATTTGTCGCAAGAAAAGTACATTGAGAAAGTTCTTCGACGCTTCAACATGGATAAAGCTAAAGCAGTGAGTGTTCCTCTTGCTTCCCACTTTAAGCTTAGTCATAATCATTGTCCTTCTATCGATGATGAGAAGTTGTCTATGAAGAACGTACCGTATTCTTCGGCGGTTGGTAGTTTGATGTACGCTATGGTTTGCACAAGACCCGATATAGCGCACTCCGTTGGAATGGTGAGTAGATATCTTTCAAATCCGGGAAGACATCATTGGGAGGCCGTGAAGTGGATTATGAGATATCTCCGGGGAACGACGAATCTTAGATTAACTTTGGGATGTGAGAAGCCTATGTTGGTTGGGTTTACAGATTCAGATTTAGCCGGAAGCTTGGATGATCGAAAATCTACTTCGGGGCATATAGTGACTTATGCCGGGGGAGCCGTGGCATGGCAATCTAAATTGTAAAAGTGTGTTGCACTTTCTACTACCGAAGCCGAGCTTATAGCAGCCGTGGAGGCAACAAAAGAATTGTTGTGGTTGAAAAAGTTCATGATAGAACTTGAGTTGAAGCAACTAAGGTATGTCTTATTTTGTTATAATCAAAGTGCAATTCATCTTGCGAAAAATTCTTCATTTCACTCGAAGTCAAAACATATTGAAATTTGTTATCATTGGATTCGTGACGTTTTGAACGATAAGATGTTAGAACTTGAAAAGATTCACACAGATGATAATGGTTCAGATATGTTGACAAAGGTATTGTCCCGGAATAAGTTTGAGTTTTGTCGCTCGGTTGCTGGGTTGACAACGCCCTCCAACTAGTCGGTCGGGGGAGTTTGTTGGGTTTTTTCCTCCTAATTGGAATGGCCCAATTTGATGTGGCCTTGATTTTAGGCCCATGTTTTGAATGACATCTAGGGTTTGTATGTGGATTATTTTATAACACAAGAGAGAAGATAGAAGAGAAAAAACCAAATCTATTTTCAGATTTTACTGTAGCAGCTGGAGAAGAATCGCGTTTGCTGGAGTTTGCACCATTAGATCGGCTTGAAATTTCGATAGCTTGTTCGTGATATCTGGGGCTACATTCTGAACGGTGGAGATCGGTTTTTGAGGCTTCTAAGTCTCTCCGACAGAGGAAAAACAGAACAGCGGTTTTTGGATAACCTTTTTCAATTTCTTCTTATTTGATGCTCTTGTGCTTTGTTGATTGCCAAGATTGTTGCTTTATCTTGATGAAAATGTTGTATGCCTCTAGTTTGATGATCTAGAGAGAACTTTGATTGTATCCATATTGATTATAGTGGATTGTTAAGCGGCCTACACGGGTCCCGTGGTTTTTACTCTCGTTTTGAGAGGTTTTCCACGCTAAAATGTGTCTTGCATTGTGGATGTGATCTTATTGTTAGTTGTTCAATTACTCTTATACTTGGTTAATTTAGAAAAATTTTTGATACAAACTTCCGTTGCGACGAACACTTTCTCATCATTCATTACAATATCAACCATTCACACTTAATCAACCAAATTATTGTCGCAGATTAGTCAAATCCAGTGTTTCTGCAACTAATATTTTCCCAACAACATAATTGAGACTGGTCGATAAAGCAAAGTATTCCCGGAATTTTCTAGTGGGACCAAGAATTCTATTTTTGCTTATTTATAGAAATCTAATTTTTCTTCTCACAATTTATTGCAGGTAAGAGACCCGCAAATAGACAACTTTGGACGATCAAATCTTGTTGGGGGGGAGTTGTGAGTAATTTAATGGGAGGCCAGAGATGGCTCAATGCATTGATGATGCCTCTTCTAAGTGGCAGATTTTTTGAGTTGCTGCAGCATGGAGCTATTTATGCACTGTTACTGCCCATTTTTGTGTTTATCCAATCTTTTGGGAGAACGATATGGTTTTATTTGTTAATTATCTTATAGTTCAGAGTTTTTTCAAGTAAATTATCATTATTTGAAAAAAAAAAATTAATAATTTGTTAAATATTTGTAAAATTATTTTTCTTCATTGAATGATTATGTCTTCTGAACAAAATCATATTCCCAAAAAAGGCAACTTGCCTTCTTCCACGGGTGATGGGTCCTTCTGCTTCGCCAATTGGTTTTAACCAATTCACTAGCTGTTTATATGTAATTAATTTTATAATATAAGCCCATCAAATCTTGGGTTCATGTCACGCGTGGTTGTACTTATTTAATTTTATTGATAATCTATAATTTAAAATTCGACAACTATCCAAATTAAAAAAAAAAGGAAATAAATATTAATTTTAGAGGCAAAATGTACTAGAGGTTGAGATGAGGATGATGTCATTTTCCATGAGAAAATTCATGTACAGGTATTAAAAAAGTGGGTCTCCTAAGTATATAAATTTCAGAGATAGGCTTGTCCTGCAATATAATTAATGGTACGAGATTGGATATGAAGGAGATAATATCTTCTGGTTCAGCCAGTGGGAGGAGGAAGATGTGATTGAATTGAATGCTGCTGCGCCTCACTGGATAAGATCTAAATGCTCATTTATGTCTAGATCGTTGCGAGGTGTGATGACGAATTTATGGACATAATGCAGATTTGACAGATAATAAAAATGTTTAAACCAGAAAAAGAACTGGGTTTTGCTTTGTAATTCAAGGGCAGATATGTATGTACTCCAGGAAGAAGTATGAATAATTTGGGCATACCCATTTTATAGACTAAAATCAAATATTCAAATGACAGAAGAAGAAAAGCTACGTTAAGACATTGGGATCTCTTACGCAGCAATGTTTACTTGAAAATAACATGTCACTCTTCAAATTACGATACCCAAAGTTTTTGAAAGATTACGATTAGTTCTGCGGTGTCACACAGGGTGCTACAGGGTGTTATATGTGACACCTATAATAAATGCAATGATGGACAATATAAAATGCGGAAATAAATGACGCAGGAGGTTGGTAACGCAGTTCGGCAATCAGCCTACATCTGCGGGGACACGCCCAGATATAAAAACATTTCTTTGAGTTCACGAAATTACAAGACAATCGGACTTATACAAATAAAGACTCCCTCTTATCTTTGTCGCCGCCTCTAGCTAATTTCCCAAGGAAACTGTTTTTGCGAGATCCCTTTGACTTTAGAACGACCTCTCCCGAGATCTAGATAACAACAAGATCCCCTCGTTGTTGGTTCCTCTCGAAACCCGTGTTATGGCAAGATCCCCTCGCCCACGATCAAGAACGACAAGCTCCCCTTGTCTAAGAAACAGAACTCCTCCCGAGTTCGGATGCAGCCTCCTCCCGAGACTGAGTTTCAATGAAGAACAAATAATATTGCCTCCTGGGACACCTCCTGAAACACCAGATCGAAATCCTTGGATGCAATACACAGCACACTCAATAAAAACAATGAAATCCACAGATTAGGTCGAGTGTGCAAAACAATCACTAACTCAAACGCAGAAGCGATGAGAGTGAAAGAAAACCGACGGCTTGGAAAAACAAAGAAACCTTCTCTCGTGTAAAATCAATACTCTGTCGTCAATCAACTTTCACAGAGGCACGAAAGCCTTAAATAATATTGGTAACTTCTATATCTTCAATTCAGTCAGTTACCAAATCGGTTATAGCGACACAAGAATTAAGGAAAACAAATCTTAACAAATTCGGTTGTGTGACACCTCATGTGACACTTTAGGAAAGTTTCTATAACTACTCGGATATTCGCCCAAAAATTCAGGAAAGCATCTCATTAATCATGGGAACTCAGAGCTCAGCAAATCGTGCCAAATCTACAGCAAATCGGCTTTCCAAATAAAATTTTTCCAAAAAACAAGTGCATATCCCTTTTTCAATATCTTTCCAAATATCATTGTTTCCTTATTTTTCTCTTCCACATAATCATCATGACTGTTGACCAGACGCCATCCAATAAACAGAATCGACTATTTCTTGATCACCAAGAAATAAATCATCAAATTGAAAAATAATGAAATTAACATATTATTTTCATAAATATGTATATATATATTGCCAAAAATACTATTGCCAATACATATGCAAATCTTTGCATTTACAGTTTTTGATACAATAACATTGCTACAAGGCGACGCTACCTGGTAAGTGGGATTTCATCGGATGTAGGTGAAACTGCATACATAAATTGATCGTTCCCAGTCGATATGTTGCAGATAATCTCAGGATCAGCACATCTCTTGAGTTGTTGAAGCACATCACTCATGTCAGGCCTTTGTTGTGGATCTCTTACAGTGCAAGACATTGCAACATCCACCACTTTCCAGGCTGCATATTTATTACACTGACCGTTAAACCGTGCATCGACGATTCTTTCGATATCTCCTCTTTCAATTATCGGCTTTGCCCAGTCAAGTATGTGAATTGTGATTCCCTGAAATCTTGATAATGCGGGACGGCCGGTGATTAGCTCAAACAAAATAACCCCAAAGCTGTACACATCGCTTTCCTTTGTTAAATTTCCAGACGTGGCAAATCTGTTGGATCATAAAAAACATCAGATTTTACTCTTTCTGCAAATTTGGCCTATAGTTGTGTGATATTCTTTATGCTGCACTTACTCAGGACACAAGTATCCTTTTGTACCAACGAGTTTACTTGGCATGGGAGGTTGCTCCATTCCGGTTTCTATTGCTCTGGATAACCCAAAATCACTGATCTTTGCTTCCATCTTGCCATCCAACAGTATATTAGCAGTCTTCAAATCTCTGTGAACGATACTTGGCTTGCAACCATTATGTAGATATTCCAATCCTACACATTCGCCAAAGGGGACCGTGAGAGAGAAACAGAGACAGAGACAGAGACAGATTACAAACCATGAGCGGCACTAGCAGCAATTTGAAGTCTTTGCTTAAAGCTTGGGCTTGACACTGCAACCAAGAGTAATCAATTTAGCTTTGCCATGTAAAAAGGGATCTTGTTTATGATATCAGCAGCAAGCAGTCAAAAAACCTGATAAGTATTTCTCCAAATTTCCATTTTCCATGAATTCGTAGATGAGGATCTTGTAGTTTCCCTCGTCACAATACCCACGAAGAGAAACCAAGTTTCGATGGTGAATATACACTAAAAATTTAACCTGCAAGTCAAATGACTGCATAAATCGAATGTTTCTAAACAAAACGAAAACCTCCACGCTATTTCACTTTACCTCTGCTAGGAATTCCTTGTATCCTTGACGCGATGATAAGGAAAGTAACTTCACGGCCACTGAAGTTCCATCTGTGAGAGCACCCCTATAAACTTTACCAAATCCTCCTTGACCAATTTGGTTGCTGAAGTTATTGGTAAAACCCAAAACCTGAGAGTAAGAATATCTCTCCGACTTCCGTGAATCTTTTATTCCGTGAATATCTCCCAAAACAAGGGGAGGGAGTCTGTTAATCATGCTCATCAACAAGAAATGCCACTTTGAAGCTGATGTAAGTGACCTGAAATCTTCCTTCGTTTGAATATAAATATAATGGCTAATATGATCAGGACGAGGACCAAAGATGCTGCAACGGATACCACGACTGGAAAAAGTAGAGTTTTTTTCTCTTTCTCTTTCTCTTTCTCGCATGGTTTTGATAAACAAAGATCTGGGTTTTCGTCCAAACTGAGACGAGAATAAAAACTCAAAATCAATATTTTTTTTCGCACATAAATTGTTTCTGCACGGTTGCTTTTGACAATACAGATGAAATCAGATAGAATGAGCTTTTTTGTCGATTAGATAATAATTACTAAAGGGCCGGGGCTCCAGCTGACCTCAAACTTATTCTTCCATCTTCAGACTTCTGGAGAAGAGCCTCAGGAATTGAGCCAGAGAGCTTGTTCCCAGTTAGAACACTGCATAGCCAAATGGTCAAATATTATATTGATTTTCGAAACTCTCAGAAACCTTGAGGAACAATCTGAAGCTTCTCGCAATTTACATGTATCTCAATTTAGGAAGTTCGGCTAGAAAATCCGGTATCTGCCCAGTCAATTCATTGTAGGATAAATCCCTGAAGCAGGCAAAAAAAAAAAAAAAAAGAGAGAGAAACTCTGCATAAAGAATGTCTATGGTAGTTAAAGAGAAAATTAGAACTGAAACTCGAGAAAAAAATGATACAAGGATTCGATTTCCGTGAGCTTGTAGAACGAAGATGCAATCTCTCCTTTCAACTGACTCTCCGTCAAGTTCCTGATCGAAATCATGGGAAGAGAAAAAAGGTTGTAGTAAAGTGAAAATCAGCCGAGGGGGATGATGCTAACTGGATCACTCACAGTGAAATAACCCTGACGCCGTCGCTGCAGTTGATGCCTTCCCAGATATAATCCTTGGGAAGACAAGGATCACCTTGCCAGTTTTTCTTCAATGCGTACTGTTTCTTTATCTCCGCCATCGCATAAACTTTATATTTTCTCCATGGAAAACAAGAATTGATGTTTCATAATTTGGAAATGCAAAAGCAATACCAAGGAAGGAAGAGAGAAAGAAATAGAATGGTTACCGTCGTCTGGTGTAGTAGGCAAATTTGAGAAGTTCTTTGCAGCAAACAGCTCGAGGCCGTGAGGATTGGGGGGAAGTTGAGAATTCTCCGAGGCAGAAATAGTGATCCTATTATCTTGCTCAATGGAATCAGTACAGTTGCAATATGTCTCCGCTAATTGGGGTTGGAGTTGAATATTTTGAAAGATAATCTTGTCGTTCCAACTAATTGACATTTCTCGTAATTGGCCATTTTGCGGGATCTCAACCTCGGCAAAATGGACACAGAAATATAACTCCGTGTCTTCTCCAATGACATCGACGGAGTATGAAAAAACTAAAGGAATACTGGAATTTTGTGTTGCAGTTGCAGCTGCTGTCATCAACATCGAGATTGGCAATTTATAATCACCAGATTGTTTGATCATTGATCCTGTGGATAAGCGAATCCAGGTATTTGTTGTATAATTAGACCAGATACGATCATAAGAATCGTGCGGATACCTGAGCTCTGATGAACTATAGCCTGCGAGATCTAGCCGACGCTTGAGTGAGAGTGAGTCGATGTTATTTGTTGATAAATGGAGGAGGCGAGGGGTCGGAGTTCTAAGAAGGAAATGTAAGGCATTGAATCGCCGGTCTTTACCAGACACACATCAATGTGATCAGTAGTCGGTTTGTAAATGATTTCTCTATTATAAGCTTGTCCATAAATGGAAGCCCACAGATTAACGCCGATGTGTAGATCAAATCTCGGAGTCCGATTTTCGCCATCGAAGTTGCCGTAGTAGAAGCCAGCTCTGATCAAGTAATTGGTTCCTTTGCCCTGACTAGGCTTTAGAGTGTAGCAGTTTCGTTTTCCTTGCGGAAAACTTCTCACGTAATGATATTTCGGCTTATATTCCAACAGTTGCGTTTTCTGAATAGTTCCTGTATCGATTAGGGTTGCGTCCGATATGTAATACAAACCAGTCCCACTTTCTGTGTAGTTTTGAGGTGCACCGCAGTCGATGCTAATGAACCCTGGCTCAAACATCGGTGGAGTCGAGTGAGTTAAGATTAATACAAATGGTTGTCGTAAACATACTTACCGGTGTTGTTAGCTGCCGCAGCTGTATTTTCCGTCATCTTCGCCGTCGCCAAGAGAAAGATGAAAGGCCAAGTCTTCTGAAGCCATGCCAAGACAATAAATCCACTGTCCATAATCGCCTTCCCTTTGATCTAGTTTTGAAGAATTGTACGTTAAGATTTCCTACCATTCTTTATAAATGCATTCTGCGTGTGATTGAGCTGTTAACCGCACCAATAACGTTGATAAATCAAATGGTGTAGAGAGAAGCGAGAGATGAAAGGCCAAATCTTCAATGAGGACTGTCATCGTTTAATGTCGCCTTCTGTAGTTTTCATGCATTTGAGTCATCGTCTTCTTTAGGTCTTCGTCGTCGTCCTTTTCTCCCAAGAATTGTCGCTGAATTCTTGAACGACAGAACAACTCTTAATTTATGTAGTTTTCATGCATGTAGGATCGGAGTTACCACAATTACGTAATTATCGATTTTAACTCTATACTATGCACTTTATTTTAGTTAGTCTTGTACTAAAAACACACGCAAACTAAACAATGTACTTTGATTCTATTATTAGTTTTGACTTTCCATCAACAATTTCGTTAAATTTTTATTTAAAAAATTACTAAACGATATTGAATTCACTTGACATTTTTACACATGTTCACTACTTAATGAGGAGAAAATAATCTGAAAATTTTTGTAATTTTTTAACACATATATGATTTATTGTAATTTTATTTTAGGGAAAAGTTCAATTTAGACCCCAACGTATGGGGTCAGTGACCATTTGGTACCTAACGTTTTTTTGTACCCAATCAAACCCTATCGTATA